>VXAC01001028.1:603972-662187 GCA_013399225.1 Rhipidura dahli
AGGTAGGTGGGGGCCGGGGGGATCGGGGAACGAGCGGGGCTCTGGCCTTCCCGCTGTGCCCCTTCGCCCTGTGCCCCTTTCCCTTATTCCTTCCCCCTCTCCTTGTGCCCCTTCCCCTGGCGCCCCTCGGGGATGTGCCCGCTCACGGCGCCCTCACCCCCGGGCACGGTCCGATCCCTTCACAGACCCTTCCCAGCGTGGCTCCCGACCCCGCTCCGGGCTGGACTCGATCCCTTCGCCCCCGCCTCCCCATCCCTTCGGTACCCCCAGCCCTCCTCGGGCAGCGCCCGATCTCCTCACGCCCCGCAGGACCCGATCCCCAGCCCCGCAGGGCAGGAGCTGAGAGGATCCCGTCCCTCTGCTGCCCTTCGCCATCGCAGCTCTGAGCTCTCCTGCCCCCCGCCAGGACTCTGCTCACGAACCAGAACCCCCCGGGAGCGGCTGGGGAAGGGGCACCGGGAGATGCCCACCCTCCCAGGGAGGGAGGTTCCAGCAGGCTCCATTGCCCTGCTGCAGTCAGACATGTGCCCTCCTCCTCCTCTTCCTCCTCCTTCTCCTGCTCCTGCCTGCAGCAGAGCCAGGCCTGGTTGTGGGGACACTTCCCACTCAACCTCAGCTCCTCTCCCGCTGCCCCTGCCTCCATCCCGGGCGTAGGATCCATCCCGGGTCTCTCAGCCAGCCCGGGGTCCAGTTCCCACTCGGGTGGGGTGTGTGGTTGGGTGGCAGGCAGCTTACACCCCTGCTCCACACAGCCTGGCCTCCTTGCACCGCAGGGCTACGTGGCCATGCTCAGGGCCCTAAGAGGAGCTGCCAGCTTTGGGGTCTTCCCTGGGTCGTGTTTTCCTCTGTGGCTGTTCTTCACCTGTGTGTGATTTGTTTTTGCAGAGCTGGTCGAGGGGAATGTCGTACTGTCTCCACTCAGAAAGCCATTTGGATACTGGGCCAATATACGTGCGTGAAAATGGGAAGCTGCACGTGGTAAATCCAGGTGCAGGCGGCATACAGAATGTCACTCCCAAAACAAGACCTTTTAGTCTGTTTTCCAGAAGTTTTTCAGTGGAGCTTTGCATGAACAGGGAGGACGATAGGGCAAGGAGGCAGAGGACTGATCATTTCATCTTCACTTACACTAAGGAGGGGAACCTCCGTTACTCAGCCAAGTCCCTCTTCAGCCTAGTGCTGGGTTATATTTCTGACAATGTTGATCACATTGACTCGTTGATTGGTTTCCCAGAGCAGATTGCTGAAAAGCTCTTTTCAGCAGCAGAAGCAAGACAAAAGTTCACAGAGCCAGTGACGGGACTGAGAGCTCTGCAGAAGTTCACTGAAGCCTATGGCAGTTTGGTGCTGTGCTCACTGTGCTTGCGGAACAGGTAGGTGTGTCCCCTAACAAATCTTGTCATCTGCCAGGGCTTTCTGCTAGTACACTTCAAGCTTCTCCTAAATTAAATTAAATAAAAATATATTTTGGTCTTATAACACCACCTAATTTTAATGGAATGCCCTGAGCCTTATCTGATTCTTGTGCTTGCTGCCTTTTGTCTCATCTCTTTCCTTCAAGTGCAGCTGCAGGTTTCATTTTAAGATACAAATCAAAATACAGGTATAACAGACCACATCTGTTTTAACCAACAGGGGATCTTACGTGGAGGATTCAACCTGCAGCTATTTTTTAACAATAATGATCAGCATTTCTGTGGCAATCCATGTGCTTAGTGCCATCTCAGGCATTTCATGGGATGTTTCTGTAATTGCTGTTTAAAAGCTTTTCGACACGCTTAGCTGACTGTACAGATAAAATACACCCTTGCAAATCGTTTGGGTTTACTAACTATAAGCCTGCTGTCCTGTCTCATTCTGGGGGCTCAGAAGAAGATACAGAATTGTGGGTAAGTTGCAGGCTTTGAAATCAGGCCGATTTTACCTTAATTTACTGTTGTTGCCATCCTCATATTGAATGTACTTTTAACAAGGTCCTGATTACAGTCCAGCACTAGTTTTTCCATCTTCTCAATGTCCACATCTTTCACTGAAAGTCCTGCCAAATTTGAAACTGGTTTATGGTTTTAAAGCCTTGCTCCTACTGAAGTCTTTCCCAGTAATAGAACCCATCTCTTCCATCTCTGCACTTGAAAAAGGGATGGTTTATCCAGTTTAAAATCAAAGTACTGGCATATTCATCTGAAGTGCCAAGGGTGTTCTGAGCACAGTAGGAATGTTTGAGTAGAAGTCAATTATCCTTTGTTTTATCCTTTAAACCTACTCCCTTTTTATCTCTAGCACAGATAATTTTATGGCCTTAATTTAGAAATTAAGCTACTTCTGGCATCTTTTGCCATTACAGAGAGCTGAGTTAAGTATCGAGTCTTTGAAATCCAGGAAGTAAGGCATTAAGGCATTTTCTGATGAATTTTATTTCTAAAAGAGCCCACTCTCCTCTCCAGAACCCCCCTGAGCTAGTAATCTCTCTCAAGAACTGGCTTGTGCTCTAGCTGGATGTAGTGCTTCTTGCAGAGCCAAATTGCACAGCAAAGGGTTTTGGGAGGTGGTTTGATGGGGAAACTTACACTGGGAGGATGTTAAAGTCCCTTTATTTGCACAGACTAAGAGGTGTTCCTGGAGGGATCAAATTAATAATCACTCCCAGTTTATGCAGTGAAGATGCTGACCTCAGGGTGTGTCTTGTCATGGGGAATATGAGGTAAATCCAGGAGAGATCAGTGAATTTGGAGCTTGTCTTGCCACAGGGACAGCAAGAGGTGACTGCAGGGGAAGTATTGAGGGCTACGTGCTCATTACTGCATACTCATGCCTGCCATTCTTCAGTGGTTTGTTCTCATCTCTAAACCTCCTACTGAATAGCTCCAGCACAGATGTTTGCGTGGCTGCTGAGTGAATCAGACCAGGGAACCAACACAGCTAAAAAAATAACACACTGAGGAACTGCTGCCCAGGGTGTAGCCTCAGCTCTGGCCAGTCCTGGACTTCTACCCCAGTCAAGTATTTTATTGACATATATAAAAAGTAAAATTTTGCCACTGTCCTGTTTAAAATCCACATTTGAGGTGGATTTTAAATCTGGATGAATGTGGATTTGTCTATACCCTTCCTAGACACTGAGGAAGAGCAGTTGGTGAAGCTGACTTATGATAAACTGGGATATTTTGCATTATTCTGAAATAATACAGCACTAATCTGTAAAGAAGCTCCTAATAGCAATATTGGCAAGTTGAAGTCTTGTTAGTCCAATTTTTTTGCATCAAAGCAAAACCATGACAGTGATTTAGGAAGAAGGCTGGGAATTCAGACATGTTGTGTGCCAGCTGCACATAAAGAGGTACTTAGTGCAGCTGGGTAATTTCTGTCAATTTTCACATAGATACTGAGCAGAAATGGGTGCATTGTGCTTATGACACTTGAGGATACAGACACCTTCTTATGTGCCTGAGCACTGATGGGGTTTTTTTTTTCGGTTTTGCAGATACCTGGTTATCTCTGAAAAGCTCGAAGAAATTAAGTCTTTCCGGGAGCTGACGTGTTTGGATCTCTCCTGCTGTAAACTTGGAGATGAACACGAGCTGCTGGAACACCTCACCAAAGAGGCCCTGTCTAGGTACCAATTTCTTGAACTAAAAATGACACTTTGTTTCCTACCACTAAGCAGTTCAAAGAATCAGGCTGAGACTTTAAAGGGAAGTTTCACAGGCGGCAGAGTGTAAGGTTGAAGATTTTGGTTGTTCATAAAACCTGTTCTGGAGGTAAACAAAATACAGAATTTATTGTACACAAGGCACATACTGAATCATAAAGAGTGCTAAAAATATGCAAGATAATTTACTGTCTCATGTTTTTAAATCAGCATTTTACAGTTTTCATTGGCTTGGTAAAAAATATGTCTTAAGCACTTGGAAGAGTTTTACACTTACATTTCCTTTTTTTAAGGGAGAACTTTATCAGCCAAATTTTTAACAAAACTAGTGTTCTAGATGAAGATTTCTGCAAGCAGGAGGTTGAATATTTGGTTAATTAACATCTCAAATCAGTAAATTTTCTAATTTTGTTTGGTACTAAAGAACAAGTAGAGAATTTTGCAAACCATAAGTAGGATGTCTGCTAATTGAGGATATTATGTCGCTGTAAAATTTTGGTGCATTTTGCATCAAGGCTTTGTCTTGAAGTGCTCTGAAGAGAGCACTTTAGTGTGATATTTTTTCCTGAGTTTTGTTAATCTATGTTATAATACCTCATTATTTTCTTAAAATCATTTGCTGTATCACTTATCAAATCTGTCTTCTCTCATTTTGCCAAGCATTTTTCTTAGTTTTGAGTGCATTTTAGTTTGGCAGCCTTGGTATAAAGAACTTCAGGGTATGAAGAAGCTTATTGTCTCTGCTGGCAAATGTTTGGCTCTAGGATCAGTTTGTCACTGGGGCTGTGGGAATAGTTGCTCAAGTAGTGCTTCTGTTGAGCTAGCAGGGAAATATAAAGATATTTGTTAGTCCTGCTCACCCAGCCTCCTTTCTCACTGCTTTTTACAGTGAGCCTGTAGGGGTTGGCACAGAATGACCCTTCTTGAGTTTTAGGACATTTTGCAAAACTGTCTGAAAAAATGACCATGAACTACACATTTGTGTCTCTCCTGCCAGTGTGAAAAGGCTTCTCCTGAAGGACAACTCCTTGTCAGATGCTGGCCTGCGCAGGATGACGGCGCCCGTCCGTGTGCTGAAAAAGGGGCTTGAGAATCTGCTGGTGCTGGACCTGTCCTGTAAGTGCTTCATGTTTCCTAACAGAAAGAACCTGTGTCCTTTCTGATAAAGAATTTATCCTCCTTAGTACTGAAGCAATGCAATTAATTTGATGATTGCCATGAGCCAAGTGCTCAACCCCAGATTTCACCAGCAACCTGCCAGAAGGCACAGGGCAGATGTGAAGTCTCAGACACTTGCTGCTTACATAAATATTTTTAGTAGTTTGAGAATTGGTATTGTAAATATTTGTATTTTGATAATCAGAGGGGGAAAGTCAGTCCAGTATTAGCTTTTGGAACAGATACTTCCTTGATATTTTGATCATCTTTTTCCATATCATACAGCTTAATTAACTTTACTTGGCCTCACAGGTAACCCTAAAATCACAGATGTGGGAATTGGATACCTTCTTTCTTTCAAGAAATTGAATTGTTTGGACATTTCTGGGACAGGTCTCAAGGTAAAAATAATCAGAAAAAGTTTATTGGACAAGTGTAATAAAAGTTCTTGTCCTCTGACTGTGGTCTTTCCCTTTTTCCCAGGATGTCAATGCTGTCATTAAGCGGCTCCAAATGCAGATGGGCCTGGTTCACTCAAAAGTGCCTCTGAAAGAATTTGATCACAGTAACTGCAAAACAGAGGGATGGGCAGAACAGGTAATGGGGATTAAATCTGTTTTACTCTCTAAAAATTTGCTTTACAGAGCATGAAATCACTGAATAGGTAAGAACAAGGGATGGAGTTGTTTCAAATGATATTTCTGTAAATTTTACCAGACACGTTTTAACTCCTTCCTGTGTTCTTTCAGACAGTTCTGCAGTGGGAGCAGGCAGTTCTGGAGGCCATGAAACCCCAGAACAACTTGAGATCCAGATCAGCAGCTCTTCGCTTCTGTGAGTAACTGCATGGACACCACAGAGTTGGTTTCTTTTCTTTTCTGTGGGGTGTATTTCCATACTTTATGGGGTTTTAGTACAAATGGCATCTCAGCCATGCAATTTCAGCCCTTTGTGTAACTGCATTACAATGTACTTGAGTTTTTTCATTTGTTGGACTGCTGGATAATTCAAGTACAACACAGCAGCCTGCTTCAGGCAGCATAAAACAATTGAGTTTTTTCCTTAAAAATCTGAGTCTAAAATATAAATGATATTTTTTCCTCTGGACATTTCCAAGTTGGATTGGCTAAAACAATTTGTACCACAAAGTTACACATTTTACAGCAGAATTCTGTTTTTTCCAAAATCTAAACTTGATTTTTTCTTTGCTTGTAGATGGCAAGACACACAGAATAGAGGAAGTAGTCAAATGCACACTGGTGGAGCCAGAAACGAAAGCATCTGGAAACTTGCAGTTTTATAAGGAGAAAGTTCAAAATTGCCATTTACCTTTGAAAAAGGAGGTTGCAGACAGCCACGAATTAAAGAACAATAAAAAAAGAGCTTTGGCTGAACAAGAGAGAGAAAGGACTTCCAAACAGAAGCATCTGTGCCTCACTGTGGAGGACTGGGATTTGTTAAATACCTACTGAGTCAGAAAGAAGTGGGTCTTTTGTTTGTTGTTCTCTTGCTGATGACAGGATTTGGACATATTGAGAGGGAGTGACAAAGGAGAGAAGTGCTGTTAAATCTGGTTGCTGTGCCATGCCTGTGGGGTAACCTGTGCTGGGGGAGGGATAGAGACAAGAAGGTTGGTAATACTGGTAATACTACTGTATATTTTCAATACATAATAATTTTTTCAAATAAAGTTTTTGTTGTCATCCTTAACTAACTCTTCTGATGAAGGTATTTTTCAGCAGAACAGCTGGTCCTATCCCTGCTCCTCTCCTGCTGCTCGAGGGGTAGGACACGAATCACTGCAGCTCACCTGAAACGAAGCTGCACTGGGCTTATCAAGTGCCATGGGATGTTTGCAGTGCTGCTAGAGCAGAAACCTCAGCCTGAAAGCACCAGGCTGTGCTGATGGGGCTGTGACAGAGGGAGGGAGCACAGAGGATAAGCACAGGCCTCTGGGTGGGGAGGCAGAGGCTGTAACACCTCGCCAGCAGTCACTGCAGAAGCTCAAAGTGGAACACAAGTCCCCTTTCTTTCTCATTTTAGCCCAGGACATGAGAGCTGGAATGAGGTTACTGTAGAAACCATGCTCTGCAGTTGTAATATGTTCTCCCTGACAAAAATTCACTGCATTTGAGATAATTCTGTGGTTTAAAACCCATTTTCAGTGTGCCTGCAATACCCTTGGCTGTACTTCCCCATCTGGAAATATTGAGGGGCATTTATGATTTAAATATGAATTATGCAGATCAGCTGTAAAACACCTCAACCCTCAGACCTGTTCTGTGTTGGTCTGTGCAGCTGTAATGCTGCAGGTAGCTGTTTATCATTGAATTCCTGCCCTGAGTGTTTCCATCAAAACTGGCTGAGGGGCACAGTACCCAACACTGTCCTCATGGGGCCAAGGATTTTCTCCAGGTTTCCCCTCCTAGTGCTTCTGCAGAGGGTGCCTTCTTTTTTACACTGTTGTTTACCATAAGTCATCACCAAGAAAAGCAGCACATCCTTGGAAACCATGAAGAGGCCAAGAAAATGAACTTCAGCTCAAGAATGCATAAAGAACAAAACCCCTTTGTCTTTCCCTTACTGCTGAATTTTCCTCAAAAAAGGACTACGCACAAACAAAACAGGCACACTTGCATTCAAATCCTACTTTCTTTTCCCAGAAACTCCAGGCTATTAATAGCTTCCCCTGACAACTACATCAGCTCTCTGCTGAGACAAATAATGGCACAAATTGTGACTCAAAACTGGCTCAATGGGGAGGAAGATGTGCAATCTTCCCCCTCAAGCTGCTTCTGGTGCAATTGCCACCATGGAATTTTTGGCCAGCCCTTCCACCATTGGAGATCTGCTGACCTGACCATGGAGAGATGCATGTTTTTTTTACCAATCCCATTACCTGGGCCCTGTGCTGAGCATGAGGGTTCCTGTATTTTTCTTTAAAAGCTGATTAGTGCAATCCTTACTGCACTGGGATAACATTTTACAGGCACAGAGAAAACAAGCTATGCACCCTGGCCAGGCCTGGAGAGAGACAGGTGAGTAAAAGCAGCTTTAACATTCCCCCATGCAGAGCTTTGCCATCTCCTTCCAGGTGAAGTGTGAGTCACAGTACTGTAAAGCTATTTATAAAAAGATCTCTCAGATTTCCAGCTGTATCCCAGTGACAAATTAGAAGCAACATTCACCATTGATCTGAGTTATGGTGACAGGCAGAGCTGCAGATCACAGGACAGAGCAGAAATGAGTGAACAGGGGTTTATTTTTAAATATCTATGACCTGGGGTGGCAATGGGAAAAAGATCACCTCATGTTTATTTTGGGCCTAGGAAAGTAAAAGTATTCACTGTAAATGTGGGGTTTTCCTCAGAGACAATGTTTTAGACACAGATGAGATTTTCAAAGGAGCAGAGAAAACCTCATTTTTCTTAAATTTCAGTGTCATGTCCATAGCTATATCCTGAGGACTGCTTTGAAGGCTTGGCTGCCTGATCCTGCCTTGCTGGCAGAGGAACAAAACAAGCAGCAAGCAGATCCAGTGTCATCCCACACTGCCCTGGGAGCAGCACTTGATTTTCTGCTTCTCTCTCTGCTCTGAGGCTGTGACTTCTTTTTCCTCCTTTCTTTGCCAACCTCAGTGAAACCTATGCCAGCTCCATGGCTGTTCTCAACCTACTGCTGCAAAACTGCACTGCCCTGCAGGTTATTTACTTGATGGTTCCCTGCCCTACCTGTCAGGGACAGCTACTCTGTCTCAGGGACATGATTTATTCCCCAAAACCCTGAAACTTCTCCAGTTTCCCTTGCCATTACACTCTCTGTGTAGTCCTTTATGGTTGGAGAAGAGAGCAGGAGGTGGCCTGAGCAGCAGCTCCCCACAGTGTCACCCCGAGCACAGCCCTCGAAGCCCCTGCTGAAACCACCTGCAGGTGTGTTCTGAACACAAATAGAAGTTTCTCCTCCTGCCAGTGGAGGACTCTGAAGATGTGTTGGAGGCTCAGCTGTGCTCCTTGGGGCAGTTCTCAGTGTCCCTCACATGGCTGCCTGCCACGTCCACAGAGGAGAAACCCCAGCCCAGGGCTGTGCCAGCAGTGGCTGCAGAGGCATCTCCAGCACAGCACAGCACAGCACCGAGGCAGTGCTGCCCATGCAGGAGGTGCTCACCTTCACACAGCAGCAGATTCCTGGGAGCTGTCCCACAAACAGTGTCCAGCCACGTCCCTGGTCGGTGTCACTGCACTGCTGGGGAGGAGTTGCTTGGGCTGGAGCTTCCCAGGCAGGTGGCAGGGCAGGACCCCAAGGCTCCAGGGTGACGTGTGGGAAGCACGGTGCTGTCCCCAGCAGGGATGGGTGCCAGCATTCAGGGTGTGCAGACGAACTCGTCGGACCAGCCCAGGCAGTGCTGGATGCCATCCCGGCACAGCCTCCGGGGGATGCAGGAGCAGAACTTGAAGTGCACGGGGCTGCAGCTCCACCACTGCTGCCCACAGGGCGGGCAGGCGGCCACTGGGAAGGACAGGAGACAGGGAACTGAAGTGCTTCTGCTGCACTGACCTCCTCCCTCCTTCCTTACATGGGTAAAACCCTTTCATCCCCCAGCAGAAAAGCCACTGTGACAGCCCTGCGACTGTGAGCCCACCAAAGAAGACACAGGTGTGGTGCTACTCGTGGGAGACAACCAGAGTGTGACATTGCAATGACCTTCATGGCAGACAGGCCATCCTGGGAGGAACAATGAACTGTAATTCTTTTTTTTTCTCCCAAACTACAGGTCTTACTTAGAAGCAAACCTGATGCTCATTTTAGCAAGAGGAGGATCTAGATGGCATTGAAGCTGCTGAGACTCAGCTCCCACCCACTTGGGAGATGCACCCATCTGCTGACCAGCTACCAAAGGCCAAAATGAATGGTCACTACTGACTACAGCTACACATCCTGATGAAACTGTTCCACATCAGCAAGCCACAGAGGAGGAGCAACTCTTGGGACTGGGAGCAAAGCGTGGAGCCTTTTCCCTCTCAGCTGTCACAGGGCTTTGATGCAGAAGCCTTGGCAGCTGGTGGGATTGAGCCTGCATGGTTCTTATTCACACCCTATCCCAGCTATTTTGTGTTTCAGTGGTGGATACCAGCCTCCAGGCATTTCCAGCAGCATCCACGAGCACCACACCTGCACAGCCTGTTGCAATCCATCAGCAGAAAAGGCAGGAGCCAGCAGACAGACAGACTTACAGCTCCCTGTCTCATCAGAGCAGTCCCCACAGTCGTTCATCCCGTTACACCTCTGGTCAGCAAAGACCCAGGATCTGGGGCTACTGCAGTGGAAAACCAGGTATCCTGGGAGGCTGTGGGGCAAGTCACCTGCAAGGGCACACACACAGGACGTGTTTAACTCCACCAGACACACACACACCGGCTAAAAGGGGGTGGCACACACCAAAGGCTGCTGTGAGAACACTTCCCCTGCAGTATCAGATGAAGGTGAACGAACGGGGAAGCTGTTGTCAGACACAGGAAGTCTGCCCCAGGTTTCTGCCTTATTTAGTTTTTTTCCCCAGGGTGACTGAACAGTAAATTACCCATGTAGGCATACAGCTTCACTGATAGAGGAAAACTACAGTATGGTTTTATAAAAAAACCCTAGGAAGATCAGAGGAGCTTGGAGTCTGATTCCTGGCATTCCCACTAAGTTTTGGGCAGTGCCACTCTCAGCATCTACCTTACAAAGGCTCTACCAGGTTTATCTGCTCACTTAGGTGGCCAGAAGCACAGAACAGGATTAGAAAAACCCCAGCTGCTGTCTCACACCTAGAAGACCAGTGCAGGTGGGATGCTCACAATAAAACCACTCACCACAGAGCTGCTCCTCCTCATCCTCTCCGTTCCTGCAGTTGCTGACCCTGTCACAGACCCAGCTGGCTGGGACACAGGTCACTCTGTCATCACACAAGAAGCCTGTCTGGTTATTGGGGGCTGTGCAGAAGTGGTTCACTGAGGGGAAAGCAAGAAAACCTTTATTTTCACTCATTTTTATGATATGAGGAATAGATCAAGGGGAGTAAAGGGGGGGTTTCTGAAATCAATTCTTTGTTCTGGAAATAACCAGGGGCCATGATTAATCACTGGTAGGTTCATGGCAGAGTCTGAAAACCAGACCAGTAGTCTCCAGTATGACAGTGGTACCCAGAATTATCCCAGCCCTATGGAGCAGGACAGCAGAGCCAGGGAATGGCTGGCACAGCCCCCACCACCCCCGTCGTCCCTTTCCTTCCTCCTGGTCTGTGCTGGAGAGCACCACACAGTGATAGACACCAGGGCTGTGCTCGTGCAGCATCATTTCTGCCTCCCTTACCAAAAAAATCCCCACTCTTGGGATACAACCTGGTGCCCGTGGCAGGAGTGCCAGGGCCACTCCCGAGACCAGGGCGGCCGCCAGGATGAGCAGTGCCACGGCTGAGATGCAGAGGTGTCTCTGTGTGCAGCCACTGCAGGCACCACAGCGATGGCAGCGGCCTGGGGGAGGCAAGAGAGAGAGGTGAGGGGCTGGGGAAGGGTCTGGGGTGCTTCAGAGGGGAACAGTGCAGGGACACGAGGCTGATGCTTTGGGCTCTCTGCATGCGAGACTGGTGCGGGCTGCTGGGGTTTAGGGGTCGATAGCTGAGTTTAAAGAGCCAAACTCCAACATTAAACACCTCCTCATGGGGAATTTTGCTGCTTGCAGTGGGAAGAACCTGTGCTGCTGTTACAGAGCACCAGGACTGAATGGCACAAAGGCCACGTCTCCACTGGAGCCCATCCTCTGGACTCAGATGCAGAAGGATGAAGGCCAAGCCTCTGCCCCGCCCTGTGGGACAGCAGGGACACTGAAACACAAGGCAAGTCAGTGTAAGGCTGGGGAAGGTGCCCTCCCAGAGCCCACAGCAAAACTCCTCAAGAGGTAAGATTTCATTTTACAGAAAGCTGCCCCAACCAGGACTCACAGTCCCATGGAATGAGGCTGGACTGTCAGCACAAAATGGTGAGAAGGGGCTGAAGAGCTGCCCTTTCCCTCCCTAAGGACATCTCCACGACACAGCAACCTTCCAGGGACTCCAGCTTTCAGAAAGTCAGGTACACAAATCAAACCAATTGCAGAAGTTAAAGGCCAAACCCACAGTCATTGCAACACAAAGGAGCAATGCCAGGCACCCACCCTCACCTCAGCAACCTGCACCTGGAGCTTTGTCTCTAAACCAACAGGGCATTTTCCTCATTCCTTCATATTCCCACACCAACAGCAAAAAATATTAGTGTGGTCATCTCAGAAACATGTAACCAGTCACTTAAGACAATCCTGCCTTTATAATTGATTTTGGTATATCTGAAAGTAAAAATCTTTAATTAGAATTTTAAAAAGCCTTCAGGAACTTAAGGAACTTTTAAGTTAGACTATGTCTTAGCTGTGCTTTGTGTTTACTTAGTTGTTTCAGTGTTCAAACTCAAGGGAAGGCAGAGCCTTTGCTCAACAGCAAAAGGATCCTGATTCCAGCAACCTCCCCCTCTGTCACACTCAAGCAGGAGCCAAACACAGAACATTTCAGCTCAAAAGAGAAATAGTGAATTACAGCAAGTCTGTGTCTACAAAACACCTCTGACCAGAAAGCACAACAATTACAAACAGACTTGAGTATAAAATAATGGCAGTGATGAAAAGTTGCAATCTGATCTACAGGCTTGCTGTTTGATTCTGTTTGATCTCACCTTGTCCTTCAGATTATGGGCAAAATTTGCAGGAGTTTGGCTATTAAGACATATGGAAAGCCCACAGTAAGCTCATTATGAGCCTTTCTGTGACAGACAAGGATCACCTCTCATACCACTGTACATATGCCTGGCCAGCTCCAGGCCAACACAGAACAGCTGAAGTTTATTAATTTTATAGTCTGGATATTTCACTACACAGAAAAGGAGGAAAATCACTCCAAACAGACCATAAATACTGGTTGTATTTTACATTACATCAATAGTTTCAATTGACTTATACTTTAATAATAGAACTGTGCATTTTGCTCATTACCTCTTTCTCCAGAGAAGGACTGTGTTGAACCAAGAGTAGCTACATCACTGTTGCTCTAGAAGGAAATGGATAAAATGTTGTTCACAGAATCCCACAGCCACACAAACTTTGCCTTTCTACTTCTCACACCATCTTACCCAGGAATACACCATGTGCTCCTTTATTGTTACCTACCAGCAAAAATTGCCTCAGTGGAAACGTGGCCCAGCTTTAATTCCCAGAACAGCTGATCACATCACCTTTTCAACCTTAATTACCCATATGTAAAACAAACACTAACAAAATCCAGCGTTTTATGTCAACACTTCTCTTTTGTATCAAGCAAAGTAGAAGCAACTCAAAATCTCAGAGAAAGCAGTGATTAAGAGGTCAGGAGGAGAGCACTATCGAGAACACAAGTACCTCAGAGAGCAGTTGTATGTAGGATTTATCTGAAGGACTGTACCTGGGGATGAGTTCTATTCATGCTTCCCAGAGCTCCAGGGCTGCAGGGAGTTCTCTGCACCTCAGCAGGAGTGAAGTTACCAGGATACAAACCCAACAGAGGCAGGGGAGCAAGGAGAGCCCTGCACAGACAGGAGGGGACTGGCACGGCTGCACTGAGCTTCTGCTCCAGCCCTTGATGAAAACCAATGAGAAACTGAGTTACAGTGGTTTTGGATTATTGGTTTCACAACCCTCAAACCACATTTCAGACAACTTTTAACAGGAAAAGATTTGGGAAGCTGAGCCCTGCTGAAGAAGTGTCTCACCTTTAGCCCAACCTAACCACATTATTTGTGTGCTGTCCAGGGAAAGTCCCCTTAAAACAATGAAAGCTCAAGGGAAGAGCATTTGCTCATCTTCATGAAACTCATCTTTTTCTCCCCACTTCCTCCCCAGGACAGAGCTGTCACACTGCCCTTGTGGCAGCACCAGCCCAGGCTCCTGCCAGATGATGAGATCTCAGGAGAGCTGTGCAGGATACAACCATCTGGAACAGCTTCCTTGCTTGGGCAATGAGCACAGGCTCAGGAAATCCTCCAGGGTCCTCTTTTACTTCTGTGCTTGAATTTCCAGGCCCACAGGAAGTCTCAGCAGCTCAGCCTGCAGCAAACATGAAGTTACAAATACATTGCAGCCTTCTAAGCTGGCTGCAGGTCTCGGCACAGCACATGGAGAGGGGAGTTTTACAGCTTCAAGGATGAAATTTCATGAGCAGGCAGCTTTTCCGTGGGGGTAATGGGGAGAAAAAGCACCAGCATAAAGTTTTTGAGGAGTCCATGTTGTTCTTGCAAGAGTTTACTAAGAGCCCTGTGTAAGAACCAGGTCAAGCAGGTCAGCTATGCATACCCTACAAAACAATCTACAATGAAGAGTTTAAAATGAGGAGTAAACCCGCTCTTGGAGACAAATGTCCATCTGAGATGTCCAGAGAAGGACAACAGAGCTGGGGAAGGGTCTGGAGCACGAATATAACGAGGGAGGGAGCTGGGGGATTTTAGCTTGGAAAGAAGGAGGCTCTACAACTCCCTGAATAGAGGATGGAGCCAGGTGGGGTTTGGGCTCTTCTCCCAATTAATAAGCAACAGGACAAGAGGAAACAGCCTCAAGTTGCACCAGAGAAGCAGAAAAAAAATTTCTTTTTTGAAAGAGTTGTCAGGCATTGGATCAGGCTGCCCAGGGCAGTGGTGGAGCAACTACCCCTAAAGCCAAGTGGATGTGGCACTTGGGGACATGGGTTACTGGTGGCATTGGCAGTGCTGGGGGAATGGTTGGACTCATTCTTGGAGGCCTTTTCCGAGCTAAAAAATTCTGTGATTCTACAGCCTGACATCTACCACCATCTGTTTCCTGTGCCAGGATTATCAAGCTCAGCTGTAGCCAACCAGGCAGTTGGATTTTAGTGCAGTGACCCCACATCAAAGACTGCTTAGAGTTCAGAAAAATGAGTTCATGACAGAGAGGCGAGAAACATAAACAAGCTTTTCTGAAGTTTAGGAAAAATTAAAAAAAAAAATTCCCAAAGATCAGAAAAGCTGAAGAGGCAGCAAATGTTAAGGTATCCAATATGACAGAAGGTTATTGTTAATTCTAGCACCTTACCCCCCCAATTTCCCCCAAATGTACCTTGGCTATTTCTGCCAGCAGGGAATTGCACACACTAAAGAGGGTCACCTCATTTGTGTCCAGATGATTCCATTCTAAATCTAATACAGGTTCAGTTGAACACATGCCTAAAGAGGATATAAAATGCTTTCCTCCTGCAATTTCAGTAATTTAAGGCCCTTCATTTAAACAGTGGTTTTGAGCAGAGATCAAACCCAAATTGCAGCCTCTGAAAATGGAGATGTCTGTAAGTCAAACACTTAACAAAAAATGAATAGGAAATGACATTTTGCAAAGCCAAATGCCAAGATAGCTTAGAGTGTCCATTTAGATTAGAAATCTTGAGAAACAGTTCAATTGCTTGCTAGTATCTGATTTTACTGAGGGAAGAGCTTTTGACAAGTTTACAAGTACAACACTTACCAAATTCCTCAGGCTCTGGCTGGCTCTGGATGCAGCAGTGCCAAGTGCAGCGTGCCACAGGCACAGAGCTCTCTGTGACCCAAGAGCACATTGCTGAATCACTGGCTGCACTGCACGGATCACTCAGCTGAAATGTCATTAAACAGCAAACAAAAGACAAAACACCCAATGAAAGCACAAGTTGTTTGCTTAACTCGAGCCCAGGGCTGTAAGCAACGGAGTTTAGAAGAGAAAGTTTTGTGAAATCAAATCATCAGCCTAACAGAGGTTGTACTGTCCACGCTGGAACAAGCAAAGAGCCACGTCTGCACGGAGCTGCTCCCTCTGCAACCACGTGTAATGGTAAAGAAAAACATTTTAACAGACTTGCAAACATTTCCACGAGTTGTTCAGTTAGAAAAATGGGGATTGCCGAAGTCTCTTCTGGAAATCCCAACCACTACAGTGCTAAGAAGATGGGCACTAATCCCTGAAGTAAAGCCAGCATTGGCAGAGTAATTGCTGAACGGGGTTGCACGCAGCAGATCTGAGCTCCGGCATCCCCAGCAGAGCGGGGCCGGGCTGGGCTCTGCCTGCGCAGCACAAACGCGGCCGGATCGCTGCTGCTCAGCCCCCGACAGGACAGCAGCTCCTGTCCCTGCCCAGCGAGCCGTGTCCCCACCCAGCACCCTGCCCCTGCTCACAGCAAGGCCTCGGCAATGACACCCACACAGAGGGCAAAGCCTGCTGGCACCCAAACTTCTGGGCTGTCCCACTGAAGAGTTCAGCACGAAGAGGTGCTGCCAATTTAATTCAGATTGCAGCTCGTGCAGGCTGACAGAAACCTGCTTAAAACAAACATCCTGAAAGGGCTGAAAGCTCCTGACAGCCACACTGGGCTGGGGTCTGCACATTCCTGCCTGATGGCCCCTGCAAGGCTCCAGCAGCTGCAGCCACACAACCATCTGCTCACAGACAAGCTGGGAACGACCACAGAGCCAGGTTAAAGTAAGGGAACACATCACTCTATCACCCAGAATCTCCACAATTCTTCAGTACATTGTTTTAAACCTTTGAGGGAATTCTGTCTAATGAACAAAAAGATGACAGTGAATTGGAGACCATGCATTCAAGCCAGCACTCACTCAGACACCCAAAAATAAATCACTGACACCCCCAACTTGCCAATAGTGTGGGAACCAGCATATAGTAAGATCCACAAAAAAGAGGTTAGACATGAGGGACATTGTTTGTTGTTGTCGCTGGGTTAGTGAATCACATGGCAAAATCAGGTCACGTTGCCCATGAGAGGAAGGCTACACACAGGCTTTCACACTGAGCCTGTTGTGGTCAATAACTACCAAAGCAAAAAGCTATATAGTCAACATTTTCTATACAGTCAATTTTATTTGTCTGCTCTCATTTCTCAGGAATCAACTTGTTTCTGTAAATGAAGTTACAAGACTAGAATAGTTACTCAAGAACAGAAAGTAGAAGTTTTCAGAAAACACAAGTGCTAACTTTACAAGCAATTTAAGACTTAAAGGCTAAAGTTTGACAAAATAACTGACCATGTTATGTTCTGCACCTGAAGGGATATGTCTGTAAATTTTAACAAAGTTTCCATCTTTCACAAGCTGAGTTCTAGCTTACAGTACCTCACAAATGCTTTCCACCTTGAATATTGCCACACCATAGAAAAAATATATTTCTATTTTTGGAGACAGGGTTGTTTGTGCATGGACATTAACAAGTACAAAAAAAAATCAGCAGATAATTTTATAATATTTTCTCTTAACTACAACAGAAAGTGCAACACTAGAAAGGCATCTCCTGCCTACTTAAAATGTCTTATACCTTTACAAAGCTAACTCTGACTGTACACATTACATCCTAGAACACACAAGTAAGTTTGAAAGTGTCCTGGCAGAAGTATGGAAAGCATGCTTACAACTTCTGTAAGCAAAAAGACGCATAGCAAACACCAGTGAAAAGTGATTATGCCTGGAAACAAACATAAATTCATGTCTGAATGTCTGAATCTTCTCTACTAGCTGAAAACAAAATCCCATGACATTTGTTGATGCTGCAACTTTATTTGCATTTAAAGACTGGCTGCTAAGCTTCTCATCTGAAGAACCACCACAATCAATCAGGAGTTGCTAGATCTGTTAGAATTAGTCTATCGGATCCAACGGATTTAAATTGCAGATTGATCCAGATTGACTTTTGTAGGAAGAGGTCCTGCTTCTTCATGTTCCTCTGTCTTGCATCTAACCACTACAAGTGCAGAGGGTGGGTATCTGTTGAGTTTTTGCTCATTCATGTATTCCAAGTCTCCGTAGATGCTCAGCTTCTGAAATATTTAAACAAGTTACTTTAAGACAAAATACTGTGAATAAAATTAATTTCAGTATGAAGCTGCATTCCAGGCTCTGATGGCTGCAGCCCTGCAACACAAGCTAACCCAGGCTTTTTGTAACATCTGAATTCATGGCTAGAACTGGACTTGCATCCAGAAGAAATGTATAAAATCTGCCAGCACAAGGGTAAATACAGTGTTTGTGTAACAGCTCCTTTGTGTACAAACTGTGAGCCAGGATTCTGGGCACTGGGAGAGTGCCTGTGCCCCTCCATCACACTCTGCACTCACCAATACTGTGCTGTCACTGCTCTCACTGTTGATCCTCCTACGTTAAACCCATACTGGGTCCCCCCTACACCACCCAACCCTCAGAACAGCTTAATTCCCAGAGAAATGAGAATCAGCCTCCAGTTGTTCAGAGCAACCTGAAGGTTGTTGAGAGTAGAGCACTACAAACCAAAAGACATCACATCTGAGTAAAGCTCAGAGCTCCTGGGAGCCACAGGAATGAGCAAGAATGCTCAGCTATAAAAATCATCATTTAAATAAACAAAATTGGTTTGCCATCCACAGCCACAAAATAAAAAAAACCTCTGTCTAACTGAACCTCCCCCCAAATATTTCCCAGTCTCTTCGACAGCTGTAACATAAAAGCAACATAATGAATAAATTCAAAATGCTGTAGAGTTCTGAAATGCAGTACCTCAGATGGAACATACTGCTCTACAGCTGTAGCCACAGTTGCACAACAAATCCAGAGCAGCACCAGCACTGACAGGACGAGCGTAGTGGTTAAAATCCAACTGGAATTTCTGAAATGAGAAAAATGTTGATAGATTTTATAGACTGAATACAAGACAATGGACTCTAAAAAGTTTGGCTCATTTTTGACTGCCTTTCCTGCCAATTCATTAGTTTCTGGCTCTTCCAGCTACACAGCCTACTGCAGACTCCTGGGTACTCTAATGCCTCTTTGATATCACAAAAGACTTGCTGGGTTCTGTTATTGGGCCTTTAGCATCCTCCTGTTTACAGATTTAAAAACTGATTTTTCTGTTATGCATCTGGGGGGCAACTCACTGATCCTGCATGTGTAAACTTTTAAGGACAAAGTAAAAAAGCTTTAATAAATACACACTGGGTATTCTCAGCCTGGAAACAAGACATAGCAGTGTACTATATAAGACAACCCCAAACAAATGCTTTGCCCTAAAACACATCCGGAGCTAATGAACAGGCAAAACACAGTATTGACTAAACAGTTCCCAGAACATACTCCAAAAACAGTGTAGGAAATTATCAATATGTTGCTCACTTGAAATGGAAAGGAAAAATCAAAGTTGGCAGGACAGCCTGCACAAAACACGGGTCCAGCACAGCAAAGCAGCACTAACAGTCAGATACAAACTTGTGATGCTGTGCATCCTGAGCCTACAGGAGACCTTGAGAGCTCCTGAGAGTGCTGCACACACAGAGGAAAGGCCTTTATCCTCCTCAGTGGGCACAAACATGGCAGGACACACGTACATGGAGAGACACTTGAAGAAGCTGTCGTTTGCTCGCTCCTCGAAGAGGCCCCGGAACGTCTGGGAGCTCCCCGGGTGTCCATCAGCTGAGGGACAACAGCCAAACACAGGTCAGGAGAGCAAGGACAAGGAAAACCCCAACCCCACATGCTGTCTGTACACACAGCATAAAAGGAAGCTTTTAAAACAGCCCCAGCTTGCAGGTTTCCATTTCCAGCAGAGCTTGGTTTCTACCACACTTTGTTAAGTGTACACAGTGCACTCTGCATAGTAAATAATTATATTGCAGCTTTATAAAAATTTGCTTTCATATGCCACTTGTAACTTCATTTTTAAAATTTGCATAACAGGGAACATTTGCATTTACTCTTCCAAAACACAAAGAACAACTTACAGGCTGCTTTACTCAGCGACAGGGATCCTCTTGTATCTCCAGTTTCCTGATCAAGCTGTGGAACATACTGCACTTCTGGCTTTGACTAAAACAAAATAAGGAGTTAGGAGATCCTGTTAGAAAGCTTCAACTGATTTTGATAATTTACATTTTCAGAACTATTAAAGGAATTAACTTTAAGATATGCTCAATTTTTTAAAGTTTGAATTTTAAAATGGCCCTAAAGGCAGTGAAATACTAGGTAAAATGAAAGACTTTTGATGGTGCTCTACAGTCTTTGGCTGGAAGAAGCAGAGTTGAAGTCAGCAGCCAGGACACCTTAATCTCAATGAAAAAAGGAAGCACCTGGAATATGACAATTTTGCCATCATCTGCTTGAAGGTAGAATGTCCATGAGGATGTTATGAAGCTCTGAGCTGAGTCCATCATGTCACTCCAGAATGATCTCACCAGAGTCAGAGGAAAGAGGAGATGAATTCTTGGCATCAGGGACATTAACTGCAAGCACAACATAAACATTTTTTCCATTTGTTTTTATTTGAAAAGGACAGAAGTTATATTCTTGCTTACCCCTTGCCCCACGTCTAGATTTCAGTCCTTAGGAAGATTTATTTTCCATTTGAAGAAATTTAAAAAAGAGAAGACACACACTGAACAGAAACAAGTAGGTGGTATTTGAAAAACATGTCACCTACTTACTTGCTCTTGCCTTAACTCAGCAAATGGCAACTGGTTCTGGCATCCAAGATGGCAAGCATATTGTTCATCAGATTGGGAGTATGCTTCAGTACAGGCTGCAAGGGAGAAGTTCCCCAAATGAGATGATAAATTCCGCACTTTAGTTAAGAAAACATTCCCAGTATAAAAGTTGGACCAGAAACAAAGCAGCAGTTGACAATCCCATTTGCAGTGGAAGATATGGCAATCCCAGGGTAGCATTTGCTCTGAGGTCTAATGACAGAATCAGAGTTTCAGCAGGGTAGGGAGTTGAAATCTGGCTGCAGTCAGAGCAAATACCACCAACATTACCCTGGCTGGGCTCAGGGATGCAAGTTCTCATGGATCCTACCACTGCCACTATAGCTTTCCTCTACATATCACATAAAACATCAGAGAACACAGATGGAATCCAAAAGAGAACAGAGGGACCATCAGTCCATTAAATCCCTTTGAGATAACAGCAGAAGCCACAGTATTAAAGGAAAATCAAAGGAGCATTTCCTGCTAATACAGAAATTGCACTCAAAGTATTATGGAATGATTTCTTATGAAAAAGGAAGCTAACTCTTTGTTTTACAGAGAGCTTCCATTAATTGCTCACTAGAGATCATAAAGACCAAGAAATCTAAAATATTTGGAGAGAATAATTTCATTTATTCTGCCCATGGACAAATCAGGCAGATGATATACAGGCACAGCTCTCCGGTACAATTCTAAAGCTTAGGTGGACAGTGTTGCAGTAGTACCTGAACTAAAGAATCAAACCAAGAAGCAACACAGAGGACAGGTGCTCTCCCATTTTCCAGAGGAACAAATGGACCATCATAAAGAGTAAGAAGCTGGCAGGAAGCACGGCAGCAGCAGCTAAACATCTGAGTGTTCAGCTCATGGCACCTGAGCAGCCATTCCACACTACAACTGCCACCGAGTCAGTGTTTGCAGGAAGCACCAGAGACAGAACTGAGCAGATCAGCCAAGATGGAGCTGCCAAGCACAGAACACTCACTCAGGGCACCCACCAGCAGGTTACAGAACATAAGTCAGCAAAGACAACAGTCCCAGAAAGGGGAGCTAAACCAGAAATAAGCAACTGTTCCATTACTCTACACGTGCTCTATTGCTATATTACCCTGCTTTATGGCACTCTTTCGTGTGTGGTTTGACAACTACACTGACAGGCTGTGTCACAGCTACACACACAGTGTGACAGACTGGAGCATTAGCCCATTTCTGGAGTATTTAGTGTAGTTTTGTAACACATCAGCATCTTTCCATGTCAGGCTTCTGCTTCCCCACCTGAGCTGGCCACAAGCTCTCTTGTTTTCGCAAGCTACTGAGAGGACAAAAGCCTTCCTTGAGTGCTGGCCTGGTGCTTACTGGCAGTAAAGATAGAGAGTTCCTACCTTTCATTTCTGAATAAAACAGTGAATCAGCTTCCTCAATATTATTGGAAGAAAGTTCTATACAATTCCAAAACCACTGTTAATTAGCCTGTATCACACACCATCCCTGGGGGGATTTAAAGGGGACATGGTTTAGTGGTGGGCTTGGCAGTGCTGTGGGAATGATGATCTTAAAAGCCTTTTCCGACTTAAATGATTCTGTATTTCATCTTCACTGTGAAATCTTTGCTCTAACACAGATAGCCTGGAGAATTAGTAAGCAGTACTTAAAGGCCTATTCCAAACAAAACATGTACTTCATTCCCAAGGGTTTAGCTGCAGGGAAAGCTTAGGATGTAGCCTAGACCACAAGTTACATAGCATATTAATATCTGTGTTCTTGCTCCACTTAATTATTCACTTCTGTACACAGATTTGTCAGGAATGGCAAATGGGACTGATTGTCACAGGGAATTATTAAAAGACAAATGTTCATTTGCCTGGATTTCCCCGCAGGCATTTTGTGTTTTCTACAACAAACTGTTTATAGTAAAACTAAGTATATCTAATTTATTTACAGAGACTGATGATACTTGAGAAGTTCAGGAAATCAGCAACACTAAGGAGAAACTCACAGAAAACAACCTTCCCCTATGATTTTTTTTTTAATATCCTGTACATAGACTTCAAGAAGCTGTTAAATAAACCCAAAGCAACTGAAGGAATGCCACCAATTTAACACCACCCTTTTAGACATTGCAGCTCTCCCCTCCATTAGGTCTGATGGGTCATGATGGGGATGCTGAAGGGGCTCTGAGGGCTCACCAGAGTCGCATTCCTGTTTGGTGCGATTCAAATCGGCGCCATCATCCACAAACTGACAGATGGAGAAGAGTCGGCAGCCCCGCTGGCAGGCGTACAGCTCCTCTTCCTGGGGAGGCACAAGGACAGGCTTGCATCCCTCCAGTCCACAATAAATTGTCAGAAAACAAACATTTGTGTGCTGGTTGGTTGGGTGTTTTTGTGCTCCTTCCCTCCACCAGACCTACGGCCCAGCTCAACGTGACATGGGATGACCTGAAATAAACCCGAGGCAAGCAGCACTAACAACCTCTGGATTTATTTCAGTCACAGCTTTTCCTTCTGCAGTGGGCAAACCTGGAACAGCAAATGCTACTTCGTAATTCCAGACCCACAACTCACAAGCAAAGTGAATTTTTTAGGAAGTGTTGTGTTTGAAATCAAGAGACAGTGCCATGAAAGATTTATTGATGTTTAACCTTACGAAGAGCAGAAAATCTCCATTCTCAGAACTGAAATGGTAAAACCCAGCAGGAATGGACAGAAAACTTCTAATTTTGACAGTGTAATACAATGTATCCAATCAGACTAATGACTCCAATCAGAACTACAACAGAACTATTAGAGAAAGAGATAATTTTCTAATGTCCTACACAGCATCCTGGTTATCTGCCTACAGCCAGTCTAGCTCCACAAACACAAATGTTTGTTTATTATATTGAACTGAAGGGCAAAAGTGCTTCCTCACTGCCAACCATCAAAATTAAGCCAATACAGAAATCCTACATCTAGTATTTCTTCTGTCCACAGCAGCAAGGGGATGGATGTGAACCACAGCCTCTGTCACAGGAGTGTCCCACCTCTGACCACACCCTGTCACTGACCCATGAATCAGAACTTCAAAGCCAGCAGCCACTCGAACTACACAGGTGCAGAACAGGCTCTGAATTAATTTAACAACAACCAAACACACCACACCTCTTGTACAACCTACTGTAAACGACCTGGCCATTGTAACTGAGACCACGAGTTCATGTGCTTTAAAGGTACAAGAGTACAAAATTGTGAATATAAATTAAAATTCAAGTCTAATGCTGACAAGGCAGGTGGTGCTGTCGCAGAAAACATCTTTTTTAAGTTGATATCTAGATAAATCAGTTTACAGATATATTTCCATGACAGTCTCAATGAAGTCTGTCTTATTTTCCAATCACAACAAAACCAACTTCCTTCGATTCCACCAGCGGTTTTGTGACAAACAGAACAAACACTACACGTAAAGAAAGGTGTGATTGTATTAGTGAACAGTTCCAACAACACATAACAAAATTCATATTCAAAAAGTAAAGTAGCAAAATTCAAAAGTGCAATAAAAATCACAGAAATATCAGCCCCCCTTGAACTTCAAAGATCCTGCAAGGAAAATAAGAGCAATGCACCAAAACAAGCCCTAAGTACACACGTAAATTAACTCATATTCCACACAATTCCCTGTGCCTTCTTTCATGGGGACACCAGTATCAGCTACAAAATCCAACTGAATTCCACGGGGAAGCAGACAAAACTCTGTTACCCGACCCTGGCACTGCTCCACTTGCCTGCTGCCTTCCTGTGAAATCCCAAATCTGGGGGAAGAATTCCACCTGCTACACAGCTGCAGCTGATAATGAAACTTATTGTCAACAAAGAACAAGAAAAGATGAGATTTTCGATCCCGGATTTTCGAAATTAAAGCCCGTATTTCAAAGCTGTACAAAGCATGAACCAACAGCAAAACTCGGGTATGAAATTAAATCCCTATCAGACACTATTTCAGTATTTTATCATGAGATAAAAAATTCCCGTGAAGGCTCTGACGAGCTACTTGTTTGTCATCATTTATGTTTCATCCTTCAACACCCAAGTGCCGCACTGGCGCCCTGACTCAGGATCTCTGCCCTGCCACGCACACAGCACTGTTTTAGTGCCCAAAATACGGAGCAGCCCCAGCCAAATTACAGCTGCCTTTTTAGGAACAGGAGGGGAAAGAAAAAAAAAAAAAAAAAAAGAGCAGCAAAACGCCCAAAACCCACAAAAACCCCAGCACTGACAAAGCTCTACTTTGACAACAGCGCTTCACTGGCAAGCGGCAGCCTGCCCAACTATTCCCATAATAAAGTCTCTGTCTTTAGAGAAGACACGGAGTTGCAGGGGGAGAGGGGCAGAGGAACGGCCGTGCCGGCCCCGGGGGAGGCGGAGGGAAGCGGCGCAGGTGCGAGGAAGGGCCCGCCCGTACCTTGGGGTAGGTGTGCAGGGGGTAGGTCAGCTGGCAGGCGCGGTGACACGACGCCGTGTTGCCCAGCACGGAGTCGAAGGCCTCGGAGGAGGCGGCGGGGAGCGGCCCTGCGGCGGCTTCCGCCTGGATCGGCAGGAACAGCGGCAGGAGCAGGAGGAGGACGGCGAGGCCTCCCTGCCGCACCGCCATCTTCGTCCCTCCTCCCCGGCACCGGCCGCCGGCAGCCTCTCGCGAGCTGTGCCCGCGCCCCGCGCGGGGCCTGCTGGGAGGTGTAGTCCGCGCCTCGGGGCATCCGCACGCGTTCCATCGAGCCTCGCCCCCGGCGGCCAGTACCGTGCGGAAAGGGCGAGGCAGCGGCACCGCCTCCCGCGCGGGGCCCGCTGGGAAGTGTTGTCCGCAGCGCGGGGTACCCCCGGCCATCCCATAGGGCCTCGCCCCTGATGGGAACTACCGGGCGGAAATGGTGGGGCCGCGGCAGCGGCTTCCGCGAGGGAGGGCGGCAGGGCTGACATGGATCGGTTCGTGGTGCGCCGTGCCCGCGACCCGCAGAGCCCCCGCCGGGCCGCGCCCGGGCCTCGCGTCTGCCGGCAGGTCACCCTCGAGTCCCTCAAGGCAGGTCACCGGCGGGAGGGAGCGGGGGCACGGCCCGGCCTCCCGGGGCCGAGGAGGGTCCTGAGCCCGCGGCAGCGGGTGCGGCACGGGCGGGGCAGCGGTGTGTGAGTGCCGGCTCTGCTCCGGAGACTTTGCAGCGCTGAGATGGGATCCTCGCAGGGAAGTGCTTGGACAGGGGCAGAGGGCTCGGCTGCCTTGGAGGGGGTCCCATGGGCGTGGTGCAGGCTCAGGCTGGGCACACGGTTCTAGGATAGCCCGGTGACACCGCCAGCTTCAGAACTTCCAGCTGGCTCTCTTCCCTCCCCAGCAAGGAAATCCCTTCAGTTCATTTCATGGGCGTCTTGCGTGAGACCTGCACAAGAGCTGAACCCCTCTTGGTCGCCTGCTTGTAGAAACACAACAGCAAAACATTTACTGCACGAAAAAGTTCATCGATGTGTGGCAGAAATCAAAAGAATGGTGCATAAAGCACTGCAGTTGTCAGACCACTGCTGAATAAGATGCTTCACATCCAGAATATGAGAATTTGCACTGTTTGCAGTCTGTTCTGTCAAGATCTGTGGCAAAACCAGTGAAAAACGCTGCAGCTGTGCTGTGTACTCAGGTCTGCATTCGTGTTCCCTAATGCTTTGTTTCCCACCTTGCTGGCATTATTTCACTTTTGCAGTCAATCTGAGTGGGATTCTAAGGATAATCAACCATCTCCCTCTTAATGCCTTTTCCCATTTAGAGACATTTATACAATGGATTCCTTAAATTCAGAACGCTTCTAGGAGACGTTTACTGTTATGTGCCCAGAGTTTGGCAGACCAGGGTGAAGCCTCTCACTTTGCTTTCTGCTTACTAGAGTCTTGATTTGTAGGGGTTTTCTAATTCCAAGCAAGTACCCATTATATATTCTGTGCCATGATCAATAATTCATGCATTGATAACAGCCCCATTAGCTGAAATGAAGGCAGTGCCCTTATTTATCATAACAGTGTTCTACTTTCCTAATGGCTTTTCTCTTTCCCAGAGAGTTGTGGTTGTGGAAGACATAAAACGATGGAAGTCTATACTTGAGCTTCCTGGGCAACCAAAAGAGAACCTGATGGAAGCTTTGGAGGAGCTGAAGAAGAAAATACCTTCCAAGGAAGTGTTACTTTCCACTAAAATAGGTACATCTGGTCTATCTAAACTGTGAATATTAGGCTGTCTTGTGTCTGCTTGGCTTGTCAGTACACAAGAGATTAGTCTGGAAGCTTTTTAAGAAATGAGGAAATTGCTGCCAATGAAATATTGTTGATATCAAGCCTGCAGTTTTCACAGCTTGTACTGAAAAAGTCAGCTGTCCTCTGATTCCTCCCAGGAAACACTGCATCACCCCTGTTGTGGTCAGAGTTTTGAAGAGCTCTCCTTGGTACCTGTGTGTTTTATTCCTTCTGCTGTCTGTCAATGCTCATTTATCTGATTTGGCTGAATCCTCTGAAGGTGTGAGAAAATCTCCTCAGACTGGCTTCCTGCATCCTCATCCTGAGGAATCCCCGGCAGATGGGCAGCTCCGTGCAAACGGCACAGCCCCACGCCTGCCTCTTTTCCACAGGACTTGGGGGAGGGATAACGTGGGACCACATGGTCCCTGCCTTTCCTGAACAGGGAGAGCATCCCGGCCTTTGTTTGCCGTCAGAGCAGCCGGATCTGTATTCACAGAGCCCTGGAAAAGGAGCTGCGATCCGCCCCTTTCCCCATCCTTCTGATCTGTCGTTTCATTTGCTGTGTTCAGCTTATCCAGGCTTTTCCCGGGATTTTTCCCAGTGCCTGTCTGAATAGCGCCGGGCTGGAAGAGCCACTGAAGCCTAACACTGACATCTCCTGGCCGACAGCGCTCCTGGCCAGGGAAAAACGCCCCTCTGGAAGCAGGAAGGTCCCTTTTGTCTCCTCGCAGGGGAAAACCTCTTCTCCGCTGCCAGGCCCTCTCGATGGGAAGGATTCTGCTTGGAGTCACCGTGGTGTTCACATGTTAAAGTGCTACAGCCATCACCAGCAACATCTGCTTCCTTAAAGGGGCTTCCAGTTAAAAGCCAGCATCTTTTGTAGGCCAAGCTTAAAAGCTTTCAGCGGATCCAGGATCTGTGTGTAAAAAACTAATGTAGCCCTGTGTTAAATAAGTGTCACTCCACACCTTGGTGTCTTGGGAAGGTGATTTTCACAATTCCTTGCTAATTTCTCAGGCTTCATGCTTAGCTCCCAGTCATTTTGTATTTATGTTTGTGTCAATGCTTTGACTGTTTTGCTGAGACTGCCCCGAGTTAAAAACGTGTGTGGCTCCTTTGGCCCCGATGTGATTTGGCTGGTGCCAGCTGTGGTTTTTCCCTTCCCCAGTCCCAAAGGAGCTGTTGCTGTTTTCCAGGTCACACCGTGAACAAGATGCGCAAACACCCCGACCCGGCCGTGTGCGGCCTGGCCAAGGACGTTTACAGGGAGTGGCGAACCTTCATCAGGGAGCACTCCAACAGGCCCTCCATCGAGGTCAGGAGCGACCCCAAGAGCGAGGCTTTCAGGAAGAACGCTCGGAAGCTGCTCTGTGAAGCCCTGGAATTAGAGGTACAGTTCAGAGCCATTTGTCTGTGGCTCAAAAACTTCCTTCTTGTAGGAACAAGTTAAACCTTTTCCAGTCAGAGCTGCTGCCAAGCTGGTCCTGCCTGCAGAGTGGGGACAAGAGCAGGTGATCTGTTCCTATTTTTAGGGATTCCCAGCACATCTCTGTTTATAAATAACTTCATTTGCAAGTTAGAGAATAGTTTTTGGTTGTTAACCAAGTGTACCTGCTAATTGTAAGCAAGGTGTATTTGCTGTCATTTCCATAACCTGTCAACAGATTACTTGTGTGGCCACTGCAGCTGGGCTGCACAAGAGAAGGAAGAAATTAATAGAGCATGAAGTTTTTCCTATTAAACAGCTTTGGAGGCAAGAGTGGGACTTTTGGGGTGTTTCCTAATTAAATATTTGTAAATTTAAATCTGTAGCAAAAACAGAGAGCTAAGGTTGACGGTATATAAAGTGGTGATAAACACCAGATCCCTCAGGTATGTTTAACTAAATGAACAAGACTTTGCTGTAAGGCTTAATAACTAGTTTGCTTGGTCTATGAAATGGCATCATAATTATCCTTTTGAATTTATTCATTAATTATCCTTTAAATGACAAGTCAGGTGTTAAGCACTCAAGAGTTTCAAAGTTGTATGCTTGCTGGCTGTGAGAACAACCTCTCCAGCTTCCAGTCCATCTCATCTGGGGCAGCACAGAAGGATGGTGTGCTGTAGGAACACACCTTTGCTGGGTCAAGCTTAGATCTTAGAAAGCACAGCTATGGATGATGATTAGGCTGGTAGTAAAGTCTAAATCTGTGGAACATAAAGGCTCTGGCACCACCCTAAAACGAGTAGAATTGGGTAAACCAGAATTGGGTAAAGCAGAATTGCCTCTGAACAGCATTCACCTGAAAACACCTGCAGCCACCACATGTGCAAGCAGAGGTCACAGCAGTTGAACTGCTTATAAAGGCAGGGGAGCCACAGATGCTGCACTGACACCTGAGAGACTGACAAAAAGGAGAAGGGAAGGTGGGGCTGAGTGGATGCAAGGGGCTTTTTAGTGATGAGTAGCAAAACCTGTGTGGCAAAGGACTTGCAGGAATATTGCTTGGCTCACTGGGATCTCCTGCATGCAAAGCATGGGAGATTCCCCAACACAAAAGGCAGAAGTGAAATTAAAACCATTTCTTGAAGGGTGGGGGATTTTTTCCTAAACTGTGCTGAATTACAGGTTCTGGCACATGTTGAAGCAATAACTACGTAATTAACATTTAGCAAATCTCTTTCTACATTCTTAATTACACCTCCTTCTACACACAGAGAGCCCACATTTCCCTTTAGAGCACCAGGCAGAATTGCCAAGTGTTTGGCATGTCTTAAGAGTTGCTGTTGGAATCAAGTTTAAAACAGTATCCAAGGTATCTTATATGAGCAAGATCAAAAGTGAGCTTTATGGAGACACTACAGCATAGCTTATAATTGCAGCTGAGCTTGATACCCAAAGCTTGTCACAGATTAGTTTCCTGTTGAGATGGCAAAGTACTGCCACCCAGCTGGAGGTGGGGATATGTTCCCTGCCACTGACCACGCTGCCTTGTCCCTTAATTGCTAGGGTGGAATTAAATTGCTCTTCCTGTTACACTTGTGATGGGAAGCAGATTTCCTCGAATCTAAGCTGATTAATGAAGAAACACCAAAAAGCACCAAACTCCAATTTCAATCAGCTGGCCTCCTTATTAAATGTAAAGATCTAATTTTATACTTTGCTGTTTTCAGATTGATCACCCACTGGCTGAAAATATTGAGCGCGAAGCTTTTCATCTCTGTTCCCGCCTCATTAGCGCTCCGTATCGCAGGGCTGTGCGAGCCCTTGTCTTCTCATTAAAGCACAAACCTGAGACCCGAGCAGGAGTCAAGGCTGGCACTCTCACTGTCCCTGCCTTTGTACAGAGCCATAAAAAGTGAGGTGTTGTGCTTGATCCCGAGGGAGAACTTCCTGTGCCTGCGTTTCCGTGGAACTGGGAGCCCTCCCTGTGGTGCGGGGAGTGCAGGAGGGCTGGCTGCGTGTGACTCCCTGGCACCACTCCATGAACAGGGCTGCTGGGGGGAAGAACTAATGATGGAATGGGTGCTGTAAATCTGACTTGGTAAAAATCCATGTGGGCTTGTTGCAAAGAAAGTTTCTTCTACTCTGCTGTATATTTTCCATCCTTGCTGACTCACCTGTTTCTCTCTTCTGCCCATTTGTCATAGCTCGGTTTAGCTCCATCCCTGATGTGAATCTTCAGGTGTAATCAGGTGAATAACCCTTTTAAAGGAGCAGCTCTGTGCTCTGCTGGTTGGAAATATTGGGAATTCAGGGTAATATTCCTAGTGGATAATTGCAAACTCTAGTTAGCCCTAAATCAGCCATGTCTGCTGCAGCTGGGCCCTGCCTGTGGCAAGAGCTGTTTTGCCAAGACAATTTCCCTTTGCTGCATTCCAGAACTGGATGCAAAATGGATTTCAGTAACTTCCATCACCTCAGTCATCCTGTGATCTGGGGCATTTTCTAAAGCCCTGGGGTATAGGTGCTATCTGATGCCTCTGCTGTTCAAGGAGCAGCTCGCTCAGCCTTCCAAACCTCACTCATGATGTAAACATGGTGCTTGTTCTTACTGTAATGTGAAAAAAAACCCCATGTAATGAATTTTCTAAATAAAACTAAATACTCCTCTTACAGGCTTTTTTTTTCCTCCAAAAGGAACATGGTTCAGAATGATTGTGTGAACAAATCTAAGCAACAAAATAGTGTTTAAATTCTTTCTAGTTATTGAAACTGGAAATCTTGCCACTATATTTGCTCTGATTTCTTTTGTGCCACAAGTTGTCTTGTTCTCCATAAGCTATTACTAAGGCTGTTTCAGGCATGGTGTGCATATCTTCACTTAAAAAATTACTGACTGTCATTACTTGGACCTGCCAGATACTTTTTTCTTCTGTAGACCCTTACCAGAAACACCCAAAACTTATTTGAGGTGTTGAAATTTAAGTAGATAATTGTGGGTTCTCTTAAAAATATCTACACTGTTTTGTTTTCTTGGGCCAGTGCAAGACCAGTTTTGCCTGTACACATTGAAGGTGTTCCCAAACAGCTGAACACAGAGGTTTCATTTGTAGGAAGTTAAAGTGAGGTGTGTTGGAGGCAGAAACTGGCAGATCCTTGACTGGTGATGCTGTGGGTAATATTCAGTAAGATGTAACACTTGTTGACCAGGCTAAAGCAAGGAATGGGAAAACCCTCACTTTCTTACAAGCAGTCAGCTCCACTTCCCACTTAAATAGCTTCAAACTGCACAGCTGTAATTGAGTTTGTGTATCCTGGACTGTCAGGAGGGGTTCAGGATCAATGAATGACACAGGTTTTGCATCAGAGCTGCAATTCCAAGACCTGCAGTATTTATTTTCAGCTTCCTGTTTCCTGGTGCTGGGCTGTGTTTTCTCTATTTGGGTAACATGTGAGAAGCAAAATTCCTGAAAATGAGGAACTTCTGGTCTAATGAAAGCCAGGCCAAGGAAGTTTCCCACACAGGTCAGATACAGTCTGGCTGTGCTGAATGCTTTTCAATTAGAAAGTAACTTCAGGGATGCAGAGTTGCTGCACACGAGCAGAAAACTCGCCTATAAACTTCCTCTATTTAATGGTTGATGGTTTTGCCCAGCTTGTTTCAAAGGAACCCAGGTGTAAAGCTCTGGGTCCAGTTCTTTTATCTTGATGTTAAAGCTGGCAGTAACATCTGGGCTGCCAGACTCAACTTTGCAGAAAACTGGCTGGAAGAACTGGGAAAGAGTCCAGAGAGTTGGACTCAAGATCCACAGCACAGGAGGGAACCAGGGAATGAATCCTTTAAAGACAAAAACAGAAGGGAAGGTGGGGAAAGAAAACAAAAGCAGAGATGGGAAAGAAATGGGCCTAAAAGGGCTTCATTTTCCCAAAGGGTGATGCTGAAGGTGACAACAGGATACTTGATACCTGCCACTAATGAAGTTTTTAATTAGTCTATAAAAACCAGATTCCCTCTGTGGAACAGCCTCACCTGCACATTCTGTTTATTTATGCCTTGGGTTACCTCTGAGTCTGTTTGCTGCTCCTTGGCTCTTCCTTCCCTCCCGTGGGTGATGCAGCCCAGCCTTCATGCTGGGGAAACCCTTCTAGATTAACAGGGAGGATGAAGGGGCTTTGTGCTCAGTTTCTCTGGCATGAAGACTTTGAAATCGCTGCTTCCCTTTTTACAGGGGAGCCATTAAATGGGGGAGGCACCCAATCTAGAGAAAAGTTCTTATTTTTCCCTTTTTTCTTTCAGATTAATCCTATCCCACAGATTCCTTTCAGCAAATGGGTACATACATAAAGCTGGCAGACCTCTAGAGAGCTGTTGCACCCAGCTAAGAGGAGGGAAGCACTGTCTGGAGGTGTCACCTCCTGATCCCCCTCCCCATGCCTGGGGAATACAGGGTGGGCTCATGGCAGCGCCAGTAGGGATGGAAGAGGGAATTCACTCCTGCCAGAGCTGACTTCTGACCCTGCCTTCTGAAGAGCAGATTTGGGAAGGCAGTAGGTGACAGCTTTCTCTGTTCCCCATCAGCAGGCACAGCTCAGGAGAGCTTTGTCCTGCTGCAAATTACTTGGGTGAAAGAAGATGGGAGTAGACAAGACCCTCCCTGTCCTTTGGAAAAGAGAGTGCGCAGCAGCTCACCAGTTTTCGTCTTTCAAGAGGCTCTTCAAAGGTTTCTTCACAAAGAACCCAAACTTTTAGATCTCATTTGCTTCCCTGGCAGCCCTGTAATATGGAGGGTTGGCTAAACTGGCCCTGAATTAAGAAACATTAAGGCAAGGAGCAGCCACAAATGTCCTTTGGAGCCCAAAGGAGGCTCCAGGAACTTCTCTCCCAGGGTATGTTCCAGAGCAGAATTTGGGGGCTGGAGCAGTGGAGGGACAGAAGGAAGCAGAAAAGAAGAGGCAGAGGGAAGGAGAGATGAGGGAATTCCCCAGCCCAGCTGACCACAACCAGCAAAGCCTTGCTCCTCCATGCAGGGCACAGCAACATTCAGATGGGTGAACTGGCACCTCACAGAGGGGAAACTGAGGCACAAAGGAACTCTGACATGTCCCTGGATGCAAAAAAAAAAAGAAAGCCCACGCCAGGGTTATGCTGCAATTAATGGTGCTCCAATTCTTGTGCTGGCAGTCCCCTGAACAACATCCATGATCTCTGTCAATTAAACTAGATTATGGAATGATCCTTGCTAATTATATATCATTATCTAGCAAGCAGTTATCTTGCTATAAAGGGTGCTTCTGTAATGGACAAACACTGTTCCTCTAGCACAGCCAGCCCCAATGGCAAGGAAAACAAAAAAGCCAAAATAATTCCTGCTGTGGCCAATATTTTGCCTAAACTGGAATGCTCACACTTCAAACACTGCACTCCTGTCCCAGACAGAGGGAAGAGGAGGAGGGCTGCAACATCCAGAGCCAGCTAGAGGGACAAGGCAGGATCAAGTCTGTACCCCCAAAGCTGCCACAGAGATGACTGTCAGCTCAAAATCCAGCTGTGAACTCTCCCACCCATCACGGAGCACTCAGCCTCCACACACCAAAATCCCCACGAGCAGGGCCCTCGCTGTCCCCAGGGCTGTGATGATCAGGAAACAGGGCTTAAAATAAGCTTGGAAAACAGCTCCCGGTAAATGCCGTCATTGCGTTTTTAATTGTCCATATGCTTGATCCATTATGTTTTCCCAGATGGCTGGGCTGCCTGACTGCTGCCTCCTCATCTGTGCCACTGTGGCCAGGGTCTCCAGTGGGTACCTGGAAGGCTCCGTCCTTCCCAGCACAAACCCACAAACACAGACCCAGCCATGCCAAGCTCCCGGGGAGCCACGACTGGCTCGATGGCAAAAGTGGCTGGTGGCCTCCTGGCCTTACACACCAACTCCCATGAAAACCACCCTGAGGAGCAGCAAACCTGCCCCTGCTCCAGCCCCTTGTGCTTTCCCAAGCAGGGAAAACACAGGCTGGTCCCTGTTAAATTACTCAAAAATATTTGAGAAGAGGATGCAGAGGATGCACACCACCAGCATCCTGTCACGGGGCTCAGCTCCAGCACTGGCTCCCTGGGGGTCACAAATATCCCATTCCCAGACTGTGGGATTAGAGTATAAAAACTGAAAAGACAAATAACCCTCTGAGCAGAGGAATAGGGGAAGAGGGAAGAAATCACTGGAGAACCCTGGGTGTCTCCACAGAAAACTTATAGTGAACATTCCATAGAATAAATCTCCTGGGAAGGGGTGGATCACAACACTCTGCTTGCTGGGCCCCCCAGAGGGATGCCCAGTCCTGCCCAGTGCCCAGGGCCTCTGGGAAGAGGAAGCAGGGTCTTGTGCCAGCAGCAGAGCCCGTTTTGGGGCACTTCCACCATCGTTGTCTTGTCCAGTGCAGCAGCACAAAAGCACATCCCCCAGCAGCACGCACCCTCACAGTGTGACACATCAGGAAAACCTTCCTGGAAAATAGAGAAAACACAGAGAGCATGGCTGAGATTTTTCGGATATTTTAGCACAGCTTCTCTGCAGTAGGAGCGATTTCCCCAGGGAAGGAGAGGAATAAACCAATTGATCCCCTGGGGGCTCTTGCAGTCCTGTTTTCTATGATCTACAATTTTCCAACAGTTCTTCACCAGATTTCCACGCAGACATTTGCAGAGGGATGACAGAGGCTCTCCCCTCCCGCACAACAGCCAAGCCTTTGTCTGCTCCAGAGAGACACCACTCCACGTCCATAAGCAAAGCCAGGAAATGGGGTGGCTGCATCCAGCCTGGCTCAATCCAATCATCATGCTCTAAATAAATAATCAGATGAGCAACAGGAGCGCTGCCCGTGCCCGCCGCTCTCCCGCTTGCTTGGGAAGCACCAGGCAAATGCTAAGGAGGGAAACTGAGGCCTGATGTGTGAGCACCACAGGCATGGTGGAGGGAAGGAGTGCTGGTGAATCCTCCTGATATCTGTTTGCCACTCATCTGAGCAGCTTTTACATAAGAAGGGTTTGTTTCAGGACAGTGGCCCTCCTCTGCTGGGCTCTGTCCCCAAGACCTTGCTTAACAGGGGATGCCAGTGAGCAAATTCCTGCAGGGCAGGGAGAGATTGGATGGCTAAATGTAGTGGAGAAGCTGACACATGGTGGAGGATGACTGGAGGCTGAGGAGACTTCTCACTCTGAGTGGGATGACTGGCTCGAGTGGCTCACTGCTGGTGGCAGCTGCAGCTGTGAATGCCATCAGAAACAAGTGGGTAAAGTGCTTTTGAAGGCATTCAAGTTAATCACCCTGTCCATGACCCCTGCAGGCCTGGGGCTGCTGGGGATCCCCTTGACTCAGGAGCAGAGCTGCTGCCACAGCTACAGTCCTGCATCTGCAAAGATGTGCACAGGGGAGCACTGCCCCAAGGGATGCTTGAGTGGTTGAGAACTGGAGCCAGAACTGGAAACCCTCCCTGGGGCAACCAGATCCAGCTCCTTATTCAAGTGCAACACCAAGAGCTACCCAGAATAGCCTTTTTCCCAGCAAATCGCAGGGTTCTGGAGGCTCCAGCTGGGCGAGGAGGTGCCTGTCCTGCAGGCAAGGGCTGGATGCTGCTGGATGCTGTGGGCTCCCCGCCAGGTGCGAGCAGCCGCAGTGCTCACCTGTTTCAGCAAAATCTGGGCCACCAAGAAGGTTAATTATATCTTTAAGTTTCTTTCAGTTGTCAAATCTTGTAACTATGGTCTCAAGCTGACAGTTCTATACCCAGCAATTAAGCAGCAGCGAGGCTTTGCAGGCAGCAGGATGGGGGGGGGGGGGCTGGCCTTGTTTACCATCTCTGCTCACAACAGGCTCTCAAAACATTCCCTTAATGGAGCTTAACCGTGCTGGCAAATATTTCCCTCAGAAATCTCGCATTTGCCGATGTGTTGCACCAACAAACGCCAAATCAATCCGGGCTCCGATAACGAAGGCTCCTCGTTAGAGCCATGCGCAGCTCTGTGCCTCCTTCCCTCCCCAGACACTCTTGCAGGGCTGGTGCAATCCAGGAGGAAAAGCTGCTCCTGTTCCATTGCTACTGCTTCCTCTGATGCCCTGATGTACAGAATTGTCCCAGAGGGAAGCAGGACATCAGTCAGGGCAGCCTTTCACTGACAGGACTCTCCTATCAGTCCCTGCTAAATGCTGGATTCAGCAGCACGAGGGGTTTGCTGTGCCCCTGAATGACCACACTGGGACACTTTAAGATCTCTCCCTGCACTGCAGTGTGTGGAGGAGCTGGAGGAGGAGGGGTGGCCTCTTTCCATAGCAAGATTTCATGTGGCTTTGACACACGCTGGCTCTGGCCCACAGGGATGAACACAAGCTGCTCTGTGACAGCCACCCCCTCCATGATGCCAAAGGGGAATGTACATTGTGCTGGGGTAGCACAAGAGGCAGGCAGGGGTTATTCAGCCATCCATCAGGGCTCTCAGCGAGGATCACCAATTTTCTGATGAGTTTGCAGCCATGGACACCTGGATATGCTGGAAAGGAGGAAAACACAAAGGAGAAGAGGATTGCTCTCTCCTCCCCTCCAGCTGCTGGTGGCTGAGGCGCTCAGGTGAGCTCTGTGGGAAGGTGAGACAACATGAGAAGATCAAACGAGGAGCTCCAGGGCACAGCGAATGCATCTCATCACATCACCCACAGACACCCAGAAACATCACCTGGGAAGCACCTACATGAGCTACATCTGCGTGTGCCAGGTGGAGATCCCTGTAACACAGCTCCACAGTCCCCGCCCATGCATGGGCTGGGAGCACGGAGTACATTTGTTGGGAATACAGCTCCATTTGGGGATGGTTTGTACCTCCAAGAACTCAGCTAGAAATAATTGACAGGAAGATTTGCAGCCATCGGCAAACAACGTTCCTTTCCTGAAAGCAGCAGCACTATGGGGAAAACAAATTGAAGCAGGTGTGGGAAGAGTTAGGGAGCGCAAGAATTGCATTCCTGAGCCAAATGGACAGATTGAGACAGAGGAAAACAAATTGGGAAGGGAAACGGCTGCATATTGCCCAGATTTTTCAGGCAGTTGGAGAAGGTGGAGGTTGGGTTCATGCTCAGTTTCAGGGCCTGGGAGCTGTGTCTCAGTTTGAGCAGCTGTGTTAGGGCTCAGCCTGGGATGAGGGTGGATTTTGGGGTGCCTTTCTGCCCCCAGGCAGGACTGCAGTCCCTGGAGCCTGGAAGGAGCATCCTAGAGAAGCACCAGCCCCACCACTGCGATGACCATGAGGAGCCCAGCCAGGATGCAGATGCTGATGAAGACGATGTCGCTGGTGTCCTGGCTCTTGATTTCACGGGTGTCCATCGCTTCCCCCTCCCGCTGCTGGGCATCCACCAGGTTTTCTGCCTGGCTGAGCCTGGACGGATCAGGGCCAGCAATAAGGGTCACTGAGGCTTCCTTCCTCTTTGGCTCACACTGCACCTCGTACTGGTGGATGTCCTCCTGGTCTCTCACTGAAAAGTCGATGTAGAGGGTGCTGACGATGACAGACGTGTTGTTGCGTCTCTGCAGGACAAGGGACACGGCTCCTCAGGGCTTTGAACAGGCTGGCTATGAATCAGGCCAGTATCTACTGGGAAAATGCGAAAGGGACCAGGAACACCTCTCTGCAGCCAGCACAAGGCTAACCATGTACACAGCTTGCTTTAAAGGAGGGTTTGCTGACTGCTTACCTGGGATTCAGTGCCACAGGTGTCGAACCTGGTGTGTATTTTAAAGTTTCTGCCAACCACCTGGGCTGCACAGGAGGGGGTCCCCAAATAAATCCTATTCCTCTCCAGCTGGGCCAGGGACTGCACAGGGATCTGGATGTGGAAGTCTGTCCGGGTGCAGCTGACGTTCATGGGCACAACTATGGGGACAGAAAACAGGGTGCACATGTAGGAGCAATGGTGACCACAGTCCCTCCCCATCACTCTCCTTCTAGCACTGTGTTTGGCCTCTCTGGATGTAGAAAGCATTCACACAGGGAAAGAAGCAGGGAGGAAAAATACCCCCCTCTTCAAAGGGAATCCTTGCTCAGCTTGAACTAACCACTTGGGCAATATGAATTATTGAATTATTCCAGCTCCTTCTGAATCTCGGCCTTATGAAACTGGGAAGATGCAATAAAATCAATACAAAAAAATGGTGTCACTTTGCTTCGCTTAGTGCATTATAAAACCATTAGACGATTTACCAAATAACTAAAGTGCATTAGATCAAGAGGAGGAGAAAGTGGATCCTCTCTCCTGGCATAAAGGCTTTCATTCAATGGCCATAAATCACACACGCCCCGCCCAAGCCATGCCTTTTGGTGGGCCTGAAAGGGAAATAGCTGCATGGCTGAAGGGCTGTGGGTGTGGAGGCTGGAAAGAAAATATCTGCATGGCTGAAAGGCTGTGGGTGTGGATGCAGAGACTGAGGTGCCCCTCTGCCTCTGTGGGTTCCTGAGGAAGCTGGTGGCAGGGAGAGGCTGGTGAGTCCAGTGGGAGCAGCTGCTCTCCTGGCAGTGCTGGCAGCTGGATGTGCCACGCAGGATGTTAATCACAAGCAGATGCTGGAGTCACTGGGCAAACACAGCCGGCAGGCTCAGCTCTGCGGAGGGAGGCTCAGTTTCACATCCAAGCCTTTGTCCTCCCCTAGCATGCATCTGGCAATGGGTACCAGGGGATGCAGGAGCCTGGGGCAGCTGGGAGATGTCACGCCCCTCTCTGTGGTGGGACATGCCCCGCTCCTCAGTAGCACCCCATCTATCTGTCTGCAGGCTGCTCCCTCTGGAGCAGGGGTTCTCCATGAGCAGACACAGGCACCAAGATTCTCTCCCTGCACACGGCTGTAAAACAGTGAGAAACCAGCGGGACAAGGACAGGGACAGACCTGCTGTGCACACTGCATCTCTACTAAATGTTCAGTACCACTGCTCCCCCTCCAGAGGCTGCCGAGGCTCAGGACTAAACTCTATCCCATCTCTAACTCCAAGAGCCACATAACTCCAAATCCTTTCTGCTACACTGGAAATAAGGAACGATTTTGCAGCTGAGGGATAAAACCCAGGGCCAGCCCTTGCATTGCCTGTGCTGCCAGTCCAGCAGCACTGCTCTGGCTGCAGCCCTCTGGAAAGGCTGCCCCTGGCTGAATCATCCCTGACCCATAGGTCAGCTCAGATGTAATTATCTTGAAATACAACAAATGCCATAAATTTGCTGGCGTTTGAGGTGCAAAGGTTGGCAAATAGAGGAGGAAGGTTACACACTGCTCCTCCCACCAGCTGTGGACATGCTGGCTGGGACACAGGGCATGCCAGCAGCAGGGATGTGCCAGGCAGGGCTGGCCAGGTGGATTTGGGAATGCTGTGCCCCAGGGGTCCTGCCCTCCCGTGCTGCTGCCGGTGGAGGAGATGACACAGTTTATGTCTGCCTGCTCAGCCATAGGCTGGCAAGGCTGGAGCATCCAGAGGAGCAAGAAACAAGGTTGTGATGCTTGAGCTGGTCACCTTCTCTGGGGCTTTGGCCCATTAAAAACCCCTGCATTTTCTCTCCCTCACACCCTGAGAGAGGAACAGGAGCACAGCAGTGGCAGACACACAGAATTCGAAGCTGGAAAGCATCTCCTGAATACTAAACATGAAGTGCAGCTCACTTGCCACATCTTCCTCCCCCACCCATCCCTAAGGAGCCACGGGCTCTGCTCCTGCAGACAGGAACCTTCACTGATGATCCTTCTGGAAATTACATGGTCTCAGGCATGTTCCAATGGAACCACAGCACTGGGGAGCACCCAAGTGGGACCTTACCTCCCATATAGGAGATGGAGAAGCCCCTCTTGGCTGTGTTGCGGTCAGTGTGGAGGACCAGGAGCAGCCGGTTGCTGCGGGAGGTGATGGGAGCCAGGCTCTCCCGCCCACACCACTGTCCCAGCAGGGATCCATTCTCAGTGCCACCATCAAAGGCAGACAAGTGATCATAGTCACAGCCACCCGTCAGGCTGCTCCGGCCCTCCAGCTCCATGTCCAGAAAGAAGACCTTTACCCGGTAGCCCGGGGGCAGCTGGATGCTCCACTGGCACTTGAGGTTGTTGGGGTAGAAGTTGGGGTACTGAGGGCTGGAGAAATTCCCTTTGATGGTGGTGAACACCTCCTGGCACTCGCCTGCTCAGGGAAAAAGGGGAAAGGAAAAATCAAAAGCAAACTTGAAGCCCCCTGGGTGTGGATGAGTGATCACTTGTTTTACTGCTGAAGGATGCTCTGCCCTTCACCTCACTGCTCCCTGCCTTGCATTTGGCTGACAGACAACCAGCAGTTTTGGGGGATGGAAATTCCCAAGGTAGCCAAAGTCATATAGGAGCACATGGGAAAACCCATCTACCCAGGGAATGGCATGAGTAACAGAGAAGGGTGGCTCTTGCTCCAGAGAAGGACATCCCAGGGCTTGGAATAGCCATCATGACTCCATTTGCATTGTGTGGTGGTTTACACTTCACACCATCATCCCATGGGCTCTCCCCAAAGGGATCCCCCCATATCATCTCTTCTTGCTGCTGTGGGAGGGAGAGAATCCCCACCCCAACCCAGTGCCTATCCCCACATCCCTCCCACTGCCCCACCACCCTGACACCCCCGCACCTGAGTAGAAATGGGCTTTGAAGCCCCTGCCACCAATGTTGAAGTCTGATTTGAAGATGATGAGGAGGTGTGGGGTGGAGGAGATGGTGCGGGGCGGGCGGGCGCTGCCGCAGTAACGTCCCAGCCGGGGGGCAGTGACGGTGGGGCCATCAAAAAGAGCCACGTAGTCGAAGCCACAGCCTTGGCCCCCCTCCATCTGGAAGTCAGCAAACACCAGGGTGAGGGGGCCACCACTGCTGGCCCCCCCGATGCTCCAGCGGCACTCGGCATCGTTGGGGTAGCTCTCAGGGTAGCGGGGGCTGGTGATCTCCCCAGAGAGCCCCGTCAGCTGCCCACCGCAGGCATCTGCAAGGAGGCAAGGATGATGAGGGCGGTGGAAGAGAATGGAAGGGCGGATGCTCAGTGACCACCACCCCTCCCTGCTACCTTTCCTGTAGGCAGCGGCGAAGCCGTGCTTGGCCACGTGCCGGTCGGAGCGGAAGACCACAGCCATGACGTGCCAGGCGGAGGAGAAGGGTGGCGGGGGCCTGTGGCCACAGAAGGTGCCCAGGAGGTTGCCCCGGTCCCGGGCAGCCCCATTGTAGACCTGGAGGTAGTCGTAGGCGCAGGTGTCATGGTACTCCAGCTCAAAGTGGCTGAAGGACAGCAGGACGGAGGAGCCCTCGGCCACCACGATGAGCCACGTGCACTCCGTCTCGTAGGGATACAGCCCCGGGAAGTTGGGGCTGGAGAAATTGCCAGAGGGTGCTGAAAGCACTCCCCCACATTTGATGCCTGGGGGACACAGAGATGGGTGTGATGTCCCCTTTCCAGGGGAAGCCCAAAAGAACGGAGACGGGATGCACGACACCAGCTCCATCCCACCACCACAGTACCAAAACACCAGCATCCTGCAGACCTCTGGGCTTGTCCAGTACTCTCCCTGGAGGACGTGTGTGCCCCCATCACCTTTCATCCCTCCCTGTAACCCCTCTGCCCCATGCTGACCCTGTGGGCTCAGCTGTGCCCTTGAGCTTGGCCTGCCAGTGACAGCACAGCATCCACATCTGTTTATGGCAGGGGAAAAGGGAGTTGGGAGTGAGTTTTAAAGGCTCAGTGAGTTCCAGGCTCGCTGGTGCCCCAGCTGCCCAGCCCTTCAGCTTTGTGCCTCCCACAGACCACACTCCCTCCATATAACGTTGGTATCAGAGAATTTGAGCTGGGAGAAACAGGGGTGAAGGGCTCAATGTGCTGAACAATGAGTTATGCATGTAGGGATCGATTTCCTAATGAAATCTTTATACTGAGACATGGTTATTATAAAATAAGGCTGAGAGGGGGCCGGCTGTCACCTGCCCCTGGGTCTGATTAGGGCTGGGGTGAAGAGGCTGATACAGGGGGCACATACATCATGTCTGGGAGGGATGCAGACCCTGCATAGCCCCCAGGAGACATGTGTGGGTTCCCAAACAAGGCTGGGCACTCGCTGCCATCAATCTGGGCCAAGTATATTGCAAATCAATAGTCAGCCTGTGCACAGTGCTTTTCATCGTGCTCACTGGCACGGTGACCTCCCAGCAAGGGGGGTCCTGGGATGTGTGGGATGCAGCACCACGTGTGTGTGTCTGGACAGATCTAAAATCACCTTGCTAATTGCTGGGGACATGCAGTGAAGTAATATGGAGCTGGTGCTGAAGGAAGAACGTTGTTGGAAAAAATACCCAAGAGGGGAACCTGTGGGAGAGGTGAGTAGCCATGGTGCAGGCAGATGGATGGATTAAGGGTTAGGAGCCTTGGGGTGCTCTGGGAAGCTCAGGTGGGTGTAGGTGGGGGAAGATCAGGCACCACAGGGCACTGGTGTGGCCTCAGGAGCACCTGCACCGGGGCCAGGGATGGGTTTTGATTTCTGGCACAACCCTTCTGTGAGAAAGGCCCTGACGTTTTTTGGATGGGGGATTGCTTGTCCCTCCCTATCCCCTAAATTACTGTATCATCAGCTAACCCTGCTCTGCATCCTGGGGGACATTTCATCCAGGCAAGGTGAGAGGTTTATTGCACTCCTGCCACATACACGTATATGTATACATATAAATGTACAAGTGTATATAGATTTATATAGGCAAGTGCAACTCCAGAAGCTAACAAACCCCTCACCAAAGCACCCGTACACCACAACAGGACAACCCCTACCTGCAATCCTCAGTAAGGTAAGCATGAAGCAGAAACAAAAGCATGGAGCAGTGTCCCACACTTGCTGCCACGCAAGGTGACTCCAGATCCCAGCTCCTTGCCCCTGGCCTGAGCCAGACCCTCTCCCTGCTGGAGAGCTGGAACCCACTCGCATCCCAGAGCCACTGTGGCACCTGCAAACGGCCCTCCCCTCCTCAGGGACCATGACTGCCCATCCAGCCCATCAGGAACTGGGACCAGGCTCTTACCTCTGCTGGGAGCATCCCCGAGAGCCCTGCAGAGCACAGCCAGCGCTGCCAGGCAGCCCAGCCCTGTGCACCTCATCCTCCAGCAGGCAAATTTTCCCTCACCAGTGCCCGAGCATCCTTTTGGAGCTGTCTATCTGGGAGCAAAAAATAAATAAAGAGAGAAATAAATAAAAGCAGGAGGACTGTAGAATTAATAGCAGAATGAATAATTCATCGCTTGTTTGAATTAAGAGCAGCAAGGTAACTTGATCTATTCCTCCCTTCCTTCACTCAGTTTTAATGATCTGGATCAAATGTCCCAAGGATTTACACTATACCAGATACCTTGTCAATACACTATATTTAGAAGAGATATTAATGTTTCAGAAATGGTGTATAACAGCAATAAGTCTGGGCTGACAATATGCCCTTAAGGGGCTATGAAAATAATTTAGCTCGCCAGGCAAGCCAGCGAACCAAAATGGGAATTTCAGACTTACCGCGGAAAAGCATCTCAGGAATTAACATGATTTATACTGCGGCACCCAGTGCACAAAGCCAGCTGGTGGTAAAGGCTGGAGACACAGGGAATGGCACCGAAACGCGGCCGGCTGCCGGGTCAGCAGCCCTGCAGCACGAGCCCAGGCTCAGCGGGATGCTCAGCCCGGGGAAGCGGCAGCCGTGAGCACTAAAGATAGCAAATCCCACCTCCCCCGAGGAAGATTAGAGATGAATTGTGACTCATGGGCAAAAAAAATCGATTATTATAGAACCTGCTAAGGCCCTGGAGAATTGCCACGTTCTTCCATGCTAGCTCACGCTACTTCTCGCACCCAGGCTCTTGGATGCACTCGGCTGAAGGTAATCAAGCCTTCGAGTTTGGTGGGAAAGAGGTGCTCCTTGTGCTGTGCCACATTAGCTGGAGAAACCCCAAACCCAACAGCAGCTCAGTTCCTTCCCTCCCGCCCAGGAGAGAAAAGACTTTCCTGCTGCCACAGCCCACACCCACATGAATGCCAGGAAACAAAATCCCACGAGGGCCTCCCAGCATGAGGGACCTGTGCTAAAAAAGTCACCTTCAAAGCAGCAGGGAGAGAAGCAGTGAGTATCTCTAAATCTCAGGCAGGAGACAAGTTGCATTTATTAATTAAGCAATGAGGATCGATGCCCGAGACATTTCCTGTGGATTAATGATGGGCTGGGAGGTGCTGATGGCCTGAGGTGCAACTAAAGACCATTAATACCAACTGGTCATGAATCCCCAGGAAATGTTCCATGCCAAGGTCGTTAAGTGCCTGCATATATTTATGGGGAATAATAACAACAATAATATTTGTACAGGTTCTGTCCCCACTGCCCAGCCTTGCTGGAGCCATGCCGAGGGCTGCTGGGAGCACTGGGACATCCCAGCCAAGAGCCCTCTATCCTAAGCCCAGCTGAGGCAGGGAACACTGGGTTCTGTCCTGGGGCATTGGGCACTGCGTCACCACACCAGCACCAAGACTGAGTGCACAATGGAATGAGGAGGAGCAGGGCAGCCCCCCCTGTCCCTGGGCACTGTGTGAAGATCCTGCCCCAGTGCAGCCTCTGGGAGATGCTGCGATGCTGGCACATCTCCTGCTGACCTCCCAGGCACATTACAGAGCTTAAGTAGCTGCTTCCCTAATAGTTTGGAGAGGAGGTCTGTCCTTGTCAACAAGTGTGGGCCCACGCAGCAAAGATGCAGGAGAGGTCTGGCCATGGCACAGGAGCCTCTCCTGGGTATTCTCCATTGTCAGAACCCTGGTTCATCCAGGAGGAGTGTTCAGCCCTCCCAGCCACCACCCCCTGGGCTCTGGGGACAACGTGCTCCCTGACTCCTGTGTTGCTGCACTATGGAGCGACATATTCATCCTCATCACATCCATTCTGGGCAGCACCCACTGCCTTCCAGCCTTTCCAGCACTGCCTCAGCACCGAGGCAGTGCCCAGGACACTGGTACCTGCACAGCTGCTCCTCTCCCTCCCCTCAGCTGTGCTCTGCATCCCCAGGAGATGGGGGGCCAGGGCTGTGCACCACAGCAGCTGTGCCCCGCTCCCAGGAGACAGCATCCATCAACCACCGGCACATTCACCCTTCTCCTGACCCGGAGATGGCCATTCCCAGGCTGGGCCTGAGCCCAGGCAACCTGGCTGTCAGCTGCAGAGTGGGGTGGGAGGGCAGAGGGAGGCCCGGGGAGAATGACATGCAGAGGGAGCCAGGCATGGAGGTCTGGCTGGAAGGGGCTCTGGAACAGCCCAGGGTACTTCAGCTCCGGCCACAGACACGGTGGGTGATTTCAAGGTGTGCCATGTCAGGGCTGCCTCTGTTCCTCTGTGGGCAAATTTATAAATCATGAGTCATAAAGGCATTTGATTCATCTAAACAGAAAGGACGCAATCAGGACTGTGAGACTTCAGAGAAGATCAAAGGTTTAAAAACGATCCCCAGGAGAAACGGGAATTATTTAGGCAGGAAATAATGAGATGAAATTAAGAAGGTATTTAGGCTGCACATGAGAAGAAGAAAGGAAGTGAAGCAAAGCCCCTTCCCCCGTCACAGCGCTGCACGGGTGGCAGGGGCTTCCTGGGGGCAGCCGGAGACCAGGAGCATCCCACCAGCACCCCCCGACCTGGCAGCAGAGGCAGGATGTGAGCCCCTGCCCTGGCTGGGCACCGGCTGCCCACCCGAGCTCACACAGCTCCAGCTCCACAGATGCCCCGGTCACCGACACCGATTCCCCGCGAAACTGCACCGTGGGGCCTCCGAAGGGATGGAAACCTCTCGTCTTTCCCTGGCAAGGAAAATTCTGCCCGAGAGCCTTTCCACTCCACATCCCTGCGTTCGCAGGAATCCACGCCATCCTCTGAAAGGGGCTGTCCCCATGGGGGATGGTTGGGACGAGGGCACTCGTGTAAGAGCCAGCCTGAGAAACAACAAAAGGCGGGGAGGGGGAAGGGAGAGGAGGGCAGAAAATAGAGAACAAAGTGCCTGCGGGCGGTTTAAAGAGCTCCTTCGAGTTCCTGCTTCCAAGGACATCATCTCCCCCATGGAGAACGTCTCGCAAAGCCCCTGTCCCCTCGGGCGGGACATGCCCCGCTCGGCCGCAGCCCGCCCTCGCAGGATGGCAACCCGCAGCACTCACAGCTTGCTCCGTCTCTCACCACCCTCCCTCCGAGCCGCGAACAAAGACGGAGCCGCGCGGCAGAACGGCCGGACCAGCTGGGTAGGGTTTAACCATCGTGGCCCATATGTGCTGAAATACCCAGACATATTGGGGTTGTGTTTAAAGGAACAGTCCCAGCTTTCACGCAGAAAGCCGGCGCTTTTCCAAGGCGAGCGTGAAGTTTTTACCTTGGGCCTTGGCAGAAAGGTGGGGTGGGGTTTTAGCAAAAATCTCAAAAAGACATAGTATCTAAAGCAAGAGGAACAGAAGTAAGGTTTTCACATGCTTAATATCTGACAGAAATATTTTCTCCACGTTCCTAGCTAAGGCCAAAGTAGGGAAAGCAACTGAAGAAATCATTATTTTATCAGCCTGTGCTGCAAAAAAGCACCTTCACTACACAGTGACTTGGGATGGCTGAAGCACAGCGTGGATGGGAGATGAGAAATTGCCTTGGCCTGACCATGGACAACCTCCCTGGCTCTCCATGCCTTTAAAGCCAGAACATTATTCTGGGTTAGGAAGATGGCTTTCTTGTCAGCCCTTGCTCCAAGGAAGTTAACATGAAAGCTGCAGCTACACTTGATTAATTCCACACATTTGGTAACTGGAGACAAATCTAAGCAGTGCAAAGGGCACTTACACTCCCTCCCAAATGTGTGAATTGAGCCACCACTTCAGTGCACATCGTGGTTTTTGTGTAACAAACTACATCTCCTTTGTGTAAGGTGTAGTGTTAGACACAGGTACAAATGAAGGCATGAATGATAATGCAGTAATCACCTGACACAGCCTGGAAAACCCCAACACAGGATGGACTGGGAACAGACAGAAAAACACAAGGTGTGCAGAGAAGTTGTATTTCAAGGTGTAGATACTAAACAGAGCAGTCTAAGAAGGTAAAAGAGTGGACAGCAGATACCTCAGAGGAATAACAGCAGCATTTTGGACTGAAAAAAGAGGAAGGGGACCAGGTGCCCAGGCTGAGTGCTGTGCCAGGCTGCCTCCCCTGGCTCTACTCCCTGTCCCAGCAGAGACCCACATAGCTTTCCCTCCTCAGGTGGTGCTCCTGTATGCTTAGGGAACCTCCTCAGGCACCTGGGAGAGTCCTGTGACAACACCAAACAGCTGTTTATTTGAAAAGAGGTTCGTTCAGTTTAATGAGCCAGGGCTATGATAAAACTTAGGGGACGTGGAAAGCAAACAACCATCCTCCCTGACAGACAGCAGCCACAACCTGGCCACGGTCTCACAGTTTGTTCAGGACACACTCTTTGTCTCCTCAGGCAGCATTTCGAGGGTTAGGCAGAGGGTAGGTAACACAGGCTGTGCCAGGGCAGCAGCTCAGCCTGCCTAAGCTCTCAGGAGCCATAATGTATCATTCCATCCTCATGGATAGCTCTTCCACATACAGTTAGAAAGGCTGTTTCCAGAGATCAGTGCCACCTTCTCTGTATTAGTGTACAGTGGGGAAACTGAGGCACAGTGAGCTGAAGGGACTTGCCTGACTTCAGCCTGCACATGACAAAACCAAAATAACCCAGACTCTGCTGCTCCCTTGGCCTGGCAACGATTCCTGAGGATTCTGTCTCTCCTCTGGACACCTAACAGGGCACAACATCAATGCAGAAGAACATGGATTGCAAAGCAAGTCACCAATCTCCACATCACAGCAGAGCTGTGTGCATGGATGCTTTCTAGTACCCCCTTAGGAGATCTCTCTCTTAAAATTGCACTTGAAGACTTCTGTTAAAATTACCACTGGTCCCTGAGGTGTGGGTGGCACACCATGTAGCAGCCACTCTGGAATGGAATCCATTCCCTAAAACATCCAGGAGTGAGGACCAACAAATAGTTGCTCCAAGGAGCTCAGTCTTCTGAGCAGGCCCATTTTGTGCAATGTCTGCAAAGAAACAAGGACACCCAAGGCTCAGCCTAAGGTCCCTCAGGTCAGGAATATCCTGCTAAAAGACAAAACAGGAATCTTCTTCAATTCCTGAAGCTTTCAAGTATCTACTCATATCTTCATTGAATGCAGAAGAGCCACAGATTAATACAAATGGCTTTTTTCGACAGGAATTGATGATTGTCTTCATCAAGTCTTCATTGAGACGACCAGTGTATGTGTTCTCCTGATAGCTCCAAGGAAGTTTTTCCAGCGAAGTTTCCTGGAAAGGTAAAAGGTTTGCTCTGTGTGACATTAAAAAGGACAACATTGCTTAGAGCTGAATCTCCCTCCTCTCCTCAGAGTAGTACCCAGGATGATTTTCACCTTTGTGACACCATGTGGGTGACACTGATCCTTCCTGAGAGCTGCATTCCTCCTTCCAAGCCCAGATTAAATCCTTCCCTGCCACAGGACCCGGCCACTTGCTCAGAGGGGACTGAACAAAACCAGAGTGTAACTACCACTAATAAATGCTTCAGAACCTTCTCCATCAAGAACCATCTCCCAGGGCACCTTTCCTATTCCTAAGCCCCAAGTCTATTCCTCTCTATTGCCTCTCCCATTCCCAAGTCTCTTTCAGTCCCATCTCCCTTGGCCAAAACTGAAAGAAGCCAGCTCTGCTCCCACGGGAAGTGTCAGATCCTGTGGTGCTGGATCCAGCAGGGACTCCCCTGCTGCAATTAATCAGGAGCAGAAGGTGCTCAGATGCAGTGGTGACAGGCAGCACAATGAAATACGGACAGATACTTAATCCCGAGAGGGAAGATGCATGAGCCAGCCTTGGACTACCACAAACCTGCTAAGAGAGGTGGAAAAAGGGAGAGAGGAGGGGCAGACAGTGTTGACAGGGGTCAGGTGGGTTTCTTGCCCTTCGCTGATTGAATTTCAAGACCTCCTCATGCTCTTGAGACAGCAGTCAAAGAGTTTAAACACCCTGAAAAGGGTATTTAAGCCACATCACCAGAGATAATTATGGTTATGCTCCTAGAGAGCAGCTGAGGGGGTGCCCAAGTCACCAGCAGTTTTCCCTCTACCAAATCTCATCTTGCCGAGGCCACACATGGAACAGAATGTATGAGGCAGTTCCACTGTGAGAGATACAAAAAATGATTCATCTGAGAAACTAAAAATGCAATGGGATTCATTCCCTTAGCATAAATAATTCTTTCTATAGCCTCCCTGCAATGAATCCTCATTTCTGAAGGAAATAATTTTTAACCACCAAATCCATGCAGAACACAGGCAACTTAGGGACCAAATGGAAATGAAAATGACTGCTCAAAATATAAGACCACTGAGAGGTATGCCCTCCTCCCATGAATGTGGCAGAAAAGTAGTTTTACAGAGGGGAAAACAACTTTTAGAAGTTTAGAAATGGATCAGCAAGGAAAAATAATTGCTGGGAAGTTGGTGCTAGCACACCAGAGGAGAGTTCTAGCCATGAGCAATGAATGGAGGATAAGGGCAGATTAAGGCACTGGTATCAGGAAGAAAAAACCAGCTTATTTGCTGTTTAGGTGCAGCAACAACTGTCTGAAGTGGGGGGGAATAATCAACAGTGACTATGGAAGAGCAGGTCCATCCCAACAGAACAGGAAGGCAGAGAGGGACAGTGATGGTCACTTCTCCAAAATTCTCCAGACTAGGAGCAGTGTGAGTACATGCAGCAGGTTTAAGAACAGCAGCTACTGGATCACAAATTAGGCTGGATGACTGGGAAAGAATTAAGATCATGCTCATGGAAAAGTGGAGGAGGCAGAGGCTCATCCAGCCCACAGAACCCTCACACAAACACACTTCATAACCCATTTATTTACCTTGCTTAGGACATAAAATATTCTGATGTTCCAGTACCGAGCCAAGTCCTGCAGAAGAGGTTTCAAATAAATTTTGTCAAAGGTAGGGAAGCAGCTAACAAGAGTTACAAAGGTTTCATCCTCTTCATCATCTGCTATGGACTGGAGGATGGGAATCATTGGTGCAAGGCCGGTGCCAGAGGCCAGCATGAGGAGTTCTCCATGCTAACAACAAAACAGAGAATTTGGAATGAGCTGTGATGGCTGGAAATGGGTGTGCTCAGGATCAGTTCCTCCTGCTGCCACACTGCTAAAGGGTCTCTTAAGAAACAACATGTCAGAAGGTCACAAAATGGTGAATTCATATCTCAGAATGTATTTTTCTGAAAAGGACTACAGATAGCACTTAAAGGGTTTACATAACAAATCTAACAAAACTGGATTTTACCAAAATATAATATTTATCCTAACTTTACCCTTGATTTCAATTAATTCACATGCCAGTTTCAATTCTGCAGTACACTTTGCTGATCCCCTGTGTGTTTTCTTCCACTGGAAATGCTCCCTGGGTTTCTCCTGGTTGCTGCAAAGTACAATCCTGAATATCCTCTGGAGTAAACGAGTATGTCAGGAAACAGGACACAACTGCTCTACATAGAGGTTGGCCACTCAGATTTTACTTATTTTTCTTGGAGGGGGGGAAAAAAACCCAAAACAAACCTACCAAAAACCCCACAAAGCTTTGGGATCTTAATGACCAGTGTTTCAATTTTGCTCCTCATTTGAATGGTCAGAATTAAGCAACTGAATTAGTGTGTGGGAAAAGCCTCCCCCTGAAACCAGATCTGCCTTTCCCTGCAGCCAGCCTGGTATTGGCAGGTGGGATCAGCGTTTGGGGAGTGACTTGACACCGCAACAGCTCAGGGAATACCTGAGAGAGAAGATTAACACCTCCCCTTTGCCTGTGCTCAGTCACAACACAGTGATGTGGGTCAAACCAGGCAAAACCCCATCCACGTTCATTGCTGCTTCAAAGAAAGTTCCCTTTGCCAGGCACATCAGGAACTTCTACTGCAAGTGATGAACACAGAGCCTTGCTAATATTTTCCTGTCTCCCATCCACCTCCTCTTCCCTCTTAAATACTCTGTAGTTCAAGAAGGTGTTCCAACTGACTGCTAATGCTGTCACACTGTACAGTAACCCAGGGAGTCTCTAAAATAATCATGAAAACAGTAATCAAATTGAAGTCTTCCCTTCAGAGTATTGAACAAAGCTTGCTGCCACAGGCTGAAGCATCCTATGTCTCTTAGGAACTAACCTGATTAGGTCGATATGGGAACCCTCCAAACGGCCCACGCCAAAAGACCACGTCTCCTTTTTTCCACGTTTTTATGTACTGTGACATTAGCCCAGCTTCATAGCACTAATAAAAAACATTGCACAAAAGAAAAGAATAATTATACTCTACTGGAAAGTTTCCCAGCCTAAAGTCGATTATAAAGTTATCTACATTTAAACGAAAAGGGGACAAAAAAAACATTTTGTGTGTTTAAAAAAGAAAGATCTTTCTGTTTGAAAAATAACTCAAAGTTATACCCAAAACAAAGACATTTAAATTAAATCATATTGGAACCACTCCAGCTTGACTATAATGTAAACACAACCCCCCTCTCACACAACCTGAATTTCCAAAACTGGAAAAAGCTTATCAGAGTTCTTGCTTACAAAGCACACAGAGAAGAGTGTCTTGAATGCAAAGCAAAGTGCAGGCCTTCAAGTGTTCTCCAAATCTCTGGGTATGGGGTCTGGAAATGCCCTCTGGGTACTGTTACATAAACACTGCACAGCTCTTGCTTTGTTTCAGTCTCTCAGATGCTCTGCTGATACAATTAGTGACCCGAAGCCAGGTTTCTCATTTGTAAAACTCTTGTTTTCAGAACAGATCATCTGGATGCTGAGGGATGCCTCCACAATTCCAAAAGAATATGTTAATATTGGCCCCATGGAAGAAATACACAAGCAAAAAACCTGCTTTGCTTTCTACCAAGCACAAACAACATTATCCAGGCTGTTGCCTGCAGGAATGCTGATCTCACTCGTGACTGATGAGAAGGGAGGAGAGGCTGGAAAATGAAGGGCTTGTCCAAGCAGTTTTGGTGACATCCATGCCCTAAATGTGTGTCCACTGTGTGGTTAAAGAGAAGAAAAGTGAGCAAAAGAGCAGCCACCGTCCGAGATGCGGCCGGAGAACCAGAGCTGGCCCAAGCAGCAAGAGCAGAGAAGCCCAAAGCTGCAGCACACGATGGATCTCACCAGGAAAAGCCTGGGGAAGAGCAACACAACCAGGGGTCAGAAGGTGGGATGTGATACAAGCCCTTGGCAGCTCCAGCCCACACAAAAGAAGTGTATTTGGGGTTTTTTCCTGCACAGGCATTGGAGAGAAGCCCGGCTCCACACCCCAGTGCCTTGGCTGGCCACCAAGCTGCACTGCAGGCAAACAAAATTGGTGAACCACAAAGCAGCTCAGAAAAAGCCAGCGAGGGAGGCTGTACTTGTGCTTGCAAGCAGCGTTAGCCAAGAAAGAACACAGAGGCTCCTCCCCTCCCAGCCCCTCACTTAAACATGAAATACTTAGAAGTGTTAGCACCAGTTGTTACCCTCAAAAGGTAAATCATATTCACATCCAGGCTCTGAGTTACTGTCAGAGTCATTTTATGTTCAGAGGGCTCTGGGCAGGTGCTAAGTCTCATGCAAAGAGTGTGCAGTTGCACCAAAGAAGCAAATTTTCTACCTCCCTTATTCAAATACATCCAGAAACCCAGAGCAAGAGCAGAAAAGTCAGGCCCACATACTGCCCATTCCCAAAGGACCAGGGTTATGGAACCTAAAACAATCCTTCTTTCACCAAAATTATTTCAAAAAAATTGAAGTGAAAAGTGATTGAGTGAGTTTAAAATGAGTTTTTCAAAATAAAAAGAAAAAAAAAAAACCCCAAACTCCTGGGGGAAAACTTCCACACCCCATTTTACATGGAGAGAAACCCTAACATTATAAAATCACTCAAAAAGAGGGTTATGCTCTGTAAATGGCAACTCCCTCACTCTTAACTGTAGTATCACAAATGCAATGCTATAATAACAGGAGACAGAAGGGTTTGAACAGTGCTTGGATTGCATAGTAATAATAACATACTACTTTCCAAAATTGCCTCAATAGTGTGAAATATACCACAACCTACAGAGTGAGTTATAAAAATGGCTGCTTTACACTGGGTGTTACCAACCTCTTTTGTCACTGCCAGAGAATAACTACAGCCCCTTTTGGGATGAAAGGTTCTATATAAAGGAAAGGTATCATTACAATCATTACTATTATTATTGAAATGCAAAACCTGTTAGTAATGAGCTGCTATACATGAAATTTCAGTCATCCTGTGAACGTATCCTATTAATGCAACTCAAATGCAACATTTCTCTCCTCTACCACACGCCAATTGCCACAAGAATGGAGAAATGACCCTCCCACAGGTGTCCTAGAGAAGCTGTTCACTTTTCCAAAGAGCAGGGTTTGTGTTCGAACACACAATGCACAATAAACCCCAGAAACATGAAATCCTGGAAGACAGGCAGAGGACAAGTGGCCTTTCTCTGCAAGCCACCTGGGATACCCAGCACTCTGAATTTCACACCTGTACTCAAGTCTGTGTCTGCCCTGGGGAATCACTACTGACATAGAGATGCAGTATTGGAAAAACGTTCAAGTCGGTATTTGCCACACAAGGTAATCATTTACGAGGGCCCTACAAACTTACATGAGACAAATTTCCAGCCAAATCTCCTCTAAAATCCTTTTGAACTCAACCAGCATTTTGTGGTTGTGTCCAGAAAGGTGAGGGCACTTGTCCAAAATGGGCTCTGCCACCCTGTCCACTCTGAGAGATGCAGCCTGTGCCCGTGGGACACCTCTCTGCAGAGTCCTTCTCAGACTGCTGCTCCAGAGCCCTGTCTGCACACCAGGAACAGCTGCCCACTGGCAGAGGGGTGCTCTTCAAGTAAATACAGGGGGGACATAAGGGCAAACATGTCCCAGAATCAGTTATTCAGCTGGGCTGACAACTGGGTGAGGTTTCAATGACAGCCTGAAAAAAGCAGACTGAAAGGAAGGAAGTGGAATGGACACCTCTTTCTAAACGAGGGGCTCTCCCAAGTGCTCCAAGGGCTTCTGCTGCAAAGAAGTGTCAGCTTCTTCTGCTTTCAGTTTTGTGGGAAAAACTGCGATTTTTATCAGCAAAGCACAACTGCTTCAAAACAACAGGGAAACAGTCCATGAGGGATTTGAGACAGTCTCACTTGAAGCACTGACAGCACGCTTGGTTCCTAAAGAAAAGGCAGGTTCCTAAAGAAAACACCTTATACTCTAATCCATACTGTCCAGGCTTACTTACTTTAATTAGAACTTCAAAGTAACCTTCTGCATTCCCGGGGCTAATTGGAGTATAGGCTCTCTGGACCTCCAAACCATTTACCACTCCTCTGAGAAGAGAAACAGGAACCCCTTTGTGACTTAGGTCAGCTGGAATCACCAAACTCCTGCAGCTCTCTGGGAAGATTAGGCAGGCAGCAAGGACTCTTTGCAGTGGCCCAGCCTATGCAGAGGTGCAAAACATTTCCCTTCCAGAGGCAGAAATCCAGGAGGAACATAATGGCCAACAGCACCTTTTGTTTTCCAGGTGGTGGCTTCAGCTGTACCACATCCAGCTCCTGGACACACCCCTGAAAGGGATTTTGTGAGAACATGCAAGAGTGACAAAGGGGAGAGAAAACACTTAAGTTTGCTGTTCCTTTTGAGCTGGGGTCACTTTCTGCATCCAGTCAGCACCTGGTAATCAAATAGTGAAAGCCAAGGCACAGCCTTGACCTCAGGCCATGTCAATATAGACTGCATTTTCCTGTAAATCTTCCTTTTCCATGGAATTATCCACCCTGCTCTTTGCTACTGACCACGGGAAGCGATTGAAGTGGCCAAACCTTTTTCTGAGCTGTGTGATGAGCCAGGGCTGGAGGGAGGAGCCTCTGCTGTCAGCAGAGCCAGCTGCACACACCAGCCCTGAACGTACCAGGGACATCAAGAGAGGCCCATCAGTGGCATCCTAACAGGACTTTATCTGGCTATGATCACCACAGATGGCTGAGAGACAGAAACGTTCCCCAAGTGGCCCCTTTCTGGCAAGCGACAAACTACCCAGGAGGGTTGTTTTGCTGGAAATCAGTCAGGCAGTGCCTGGGTACTGGGGTGCTGACTTTATCCCAAGAAATAGGGCCTAAAATACTGAGCTCTGGGGCAAGTGCAGTTCACTGTCTTCATTCCAGCACGCTGGAGTAAACTATCTGTTGTAACATCTATTCTGTAAGTCTTTCTTTCTGCAAATGGGTTTTCTTAATCACATCTAGTTCTTTCTGACCCACCAACGCAGGGATAATGCTGAAGGGAGCTACAGCTTTTACCGTAGAATTAGTAGAGGCAGCGAGCTCACGAGCTCTTTCATCTGTGTCATTGTGGAGGTACAGAAATCATGCTTTGCCTGCCATGAAGCTTTTGTCTACTGACAAAACCCTACGTGTTAGGTTACATAATGCAGACTGTTTAACTAGCACAGAGAACAATACCTTAACACGATATGTTGTCCTAAACTCAATCGCAGGCTGCTATTTCCTGGTAATTCAAATTTGTACTGGTAGGTGTCCTCTGTCAGCTGCTCCACCGAGCTCACGCTGAATGCAGTGAATGTATCTGGATTCAGCTCTGAATTACTGCTCTGCAAGAACAACAATAAATAATTACTTGGTTAGATGGTGTCTTTTATGATTTCATTTTTCTCTGGAAGCAAACGTGCGTGCTAATTTAGTGCCAGAGATACTCAGGACCTGTATTAAACACTGAGGCCCAGTGCAAATTCCAGCTCTCTGCTGATTCATTATCATGTTTCTGCAGCGTGCATTTTGGGATCTTGCATTTCTCCCCACCACCACCTTTTAAATTACATTTTTTTTACACCTTACAGCAAGGTCGTCCTACGATGACTCACTGAAATAATTTTCTCATGTCTGGAAACAAACAGAAATAATTCTGCTAAAAGAGCCACGTGCTGCTTTGGGGGCAACTTTGCAACCCGCTGATGGCCACAGTGAACAGAAAATATTGTCAGTTGTTTCAGCTGATATTTTTTGCTTGACCCAGCATACTTAATCTTATGTAAAAGGGCACTGACTGGATTAAAAATTACACTCTGAAGACAACTGCTCCACCACACACAACGCAGCTTTTTTTTCAGCATCAAAATACGAGCCTAAGAATCAGGAGAAGATGAGAAAGGTGAGGAAAACAAAGCTTCTCCGAGGAAACCCGGCGAGGAGAAGCTGCAGAGCCAGGGCTGTAATGCGACACCAGGGAGAACTCTACACTTGGAAAATCGCATTACAGCAGGGAGAGAGCGGCCAAGGGGGAGGGTGAAGGCTGAGTTTGGGGAATTGCATTTACAGCCATCTCTTAAGGCACCACGTGAATTTATCCCTGCATCCCTCACCCATCAGCACAACCCCACACCCGAACGAGCACGATCAAAGCATAGGCTCCAGGATGCACTGGAGATAAATCAACCTGCTCCTTCTTTCCGATGAGAAGGCTTTTGTCTTGCATTGCTTTGGCTCTCTCCCACTGTGCAAGCTCCTTTTCGTACACATCGTAGATGCAGGGCTTGCAGCCACTGCCGCAGCACTGGGATGGAGAAGGTTCCTGGGGCCTCAGAGCCAGCCAGTCCTGCTCGTTGTCACTCATTGCCTGCAAAACACAAGCCCTGCATCAAGCCCAGCAAGACAAAAAGTGGCGAGTGCTCATCAGCAGGGTGTTTTTGGAGAAGCACTGAGAAAATCTCTCTTGAGCATCTTGCACGTGTATCAGACTGAAAACCTGGAGCTGGTCTGTGTCTGCAACACCCCGTTTTTGCTCGAGTGCTCAGTGCCTGGTGCAGAAATGCCAGACCTCACAGCCACCAGCCCTGAGCAGTGCCTTAGCCCAGCCTCAGGCCCTCCTCCCCAGCCTGGCTGCCCAGCCAAAGCTACACCTTTTAATCCTGCTCGTTCTGCCGTGGTGATCTCCTACAAAGGAGCACCGGAGCAGAAACATCTTAAAAATCTGCTGCTCGGTCCAGGGGAAAGGGTGACAAACCCAACCACCGAGACAATGGGTAACAAACCCAGCCACCAGCTGTGGCCTGAGTTTTGTGGAGCTTTGGAACAGGGGAGGGCAGCGAGCTTTTGAAAGCAGCGTATAGAGCCAAGAGACTTGAGGCAAACAGGGCAAAGTCTGAGGCAAACAACCACGTTGGTTATGGGCTTTGAATATGGCTTTAAACGCACAGGTAGGGGAGGGCAAGAAGCACAGGATTTTATATGCCTTGCTCCCGTTTTTCCGAATGAGTTGTACCCATTGAACACTCCTCAGGTCAAAATCACACTGCAGACCTCGCGGGGACCCTGCTGTTTTTACACATGGGCTGAGTTCAGGCTGTTCACATCGCACTTGTCCGCATCCCTGGAACACAAAGCGGTCCATAGGAAATTATGAAGCCACGGGTGACGAAGCAGAGGAAGCGAACATTTAGCGCTTCCAGCAGTTTCATTGTCAAGGTCAATTAATTAACGAACCTTCACCCCTGTAACAGAAACACACTTATTTAAAGGAGGGGGCTGGGGAACGGAAGAGAGAACCAAAGGCGACTGGTCCGGCTTCCCACCGCGGCCGCTCTGCCCGGGGACCCGGCGCACCCACGGGCTGTGAACGGGGGTTAACCCGACGTGGCCGCGGGTGAGTCCGATACGCCCCGGCTCAGAGCTGCGCAGATTTAGAGCTTCGAGCACTTACTGTGCGCGCCCCAGAGCTCGGACACAGCGGCCGGGGGGAGCGCAGCCCCGGCGCTTCTGCCCTGAGGCACAAGAGCTGACCCCGCCGGCACCCGCCCAGGGATGGTCTCTCAAGTGCCCCCCCGCCCCACAGGCGAGGAGGCGCCTCTCCCCGCCCACTTCCCCTCTCACCGACCCAGCCCCTGCCCTCACCCGCCAGGCAATTTGTCGACCCTCCCTTACCGCGGGGCGCGCCTGCCCGCCATTGGCCGCCGCCG
>VXAC01001028.1:662204-677770 GCA_013399225.1 Rhipidura dahli
GCCGTCACTCACCGGGGGTGGCGGTGGGGGAAGAGCCCTCGCCAAGATGGCGGCGGGCGGGCGGTGAGGCGGCGGCGGGAGGAGGAGGAGGAGGATGGTGCTGGTGATGGCGGCGGGGCCGATGGCGCTGAGGCGGGCGGGGGCGGCGGCGACGGCGCGGGGCCTCACCCGCGGCTTCGTTACCCGAGCGGGGCAGCCCCGCCACCGCGCGCCGNTCTGCCATCAGGGTGTCCGCATGCTGGAAGGTACCACACACCCGCCCTGGCCCAGCGCTGCCCCTTCCCAAGCACTCGCCCTCCTCCGCCTGCCAAGGGTTCTCCTCGCACAGAGTACAAAACACGGGCTGTGAGGAGCCTGCCCAGCCCCATCAGCTGCCAGGCATAACACACAGAATGGCTTGGGTCGGGTAGGAGCCTTGAGGATCACCTCTGTCAGATCAACGTGACAGATCGCGTTGGGTTTTGTTTGCAGGAGTGCGGCAGGCGCAGTGGCTCACCAAGACGAAGCTGGTGGAAGGTTTGCCCCCAGCCGTGCAGGGCATTGTGGATAACCCGGCACACGGGTTCCAGGAGCTCGAGGAGAGGGTGAAACACGCGGTGTCCCACGCGCGGCTCTGGGACACGACAGAGGTTGCTCCCAGGAGGGAACAGTTTTGGTGAGTCCTCAGCTGTAGGGGAGGTTTTAAACGCCACAAAGAAAATTCAGACAGTTCTGTTGTTGAAAGAGGGTCTGCTGTGCATGACCCTTTGTGTCAGATTGTCAAACAAAAAAACCAACAACCAAAGCAACAAATAAAACCCAATTCTGAATATTGACAGTAGCACTGACATAAAGACTATGCTAGATTAAAGCTTCTTTCAGGCCAGTGTCTGTTTCAACTCAAGATCTAGTTGATGCAGAGTATCAGTTTTTAAAATAATGGTAAGCATTACCTCTGCCAACTTAAAACAGGACTGGCGTGTGTGATACCGATCTGCAATCTCTGTTCACTGTTGGGGAGTGTTATGCCATTATATGTTTTACATACAGTAATTTTACAGCATTTGTCCCCCGGAAGCATCTGCCTGCTATTATGATCTCATTTTTATGTAACCGTTTCTTTTCTCGTTTTACAGCCCAGTGCTGTTTGAAAACCTGATGCATATATGCCGGCTAATGGCTGGGAAGTATCCTTCTCTGAGTAAAAGGATGTTGGCTAGAAACTGCAGGATAGCAGCGACGTGGGAAAGAGGTCAGTTGCTGCTGTGGTAGAAACATTTAGCTCTGTAAGATAAGAGGGGTAGCAAAGCTCCTGGCTTTAAGGCTGAGGACTTGGAGAAAATTAAACAATTTCTGGAACCAGGTAATTCTGGTTTAAATAGCACTGTTGGCATGGGCAGCCTTGGATGATGGCAGGATGCTGTCCCTGAGGAGATTATTAGGTGTTAATCAATATTGACAAGATGGTGGGAGAAGGGAGCCAGTGTCTTCGGCCTGATTGTTTATTTTCTTGTGTCCTAAATCAGTGCTGTTGTTTTTCTGAGGATGTTTAGTTAAGAGCTTAACCCTAGCAAATTAACATTGGCATTTTAGAAGAAGAACCTACAGCTGAGCTACTATTTAAGATGGGTTTGGAGGTGAGGGGGAGAGAGTGAGCCTTACAGAAAGCAAATGTATGTACATCTTTCCCTAATGTTATTTCACCACTGTTTGACTGTAGCCTAATTTCCCTCCCCAGAATCCATCCTCCTTCAGGTCCGTGGCCTGAGTGGAATACTCATGAACTCTATGACCCAAATACCACCAGTAGCCTCCAAGGAGGAAATCCTGGCCACCAAAGAACACGTTCTGGAGACCTTCTATCCCATTGCACCTACAATCGATCTTCAGGAGGTGAATGTGTACAAAGAGCTCAATGATACAGGTCAGTGTTGGTGATAATTATCTGTCTGTGTTTGGGTTAACCTGCAGTCCTTGTCCTTCTGGGGGGCAGCTGAGAGTAGGGAGTGTGTGGGAATGAAGGGACAGAGGAATTGGCACAGGTCTGCAGTGCAGGTGCTCCAGACCTGTTGCCTAAGCAGGACTGAGGAGAACTTAAACCCCAGCAAACTGCTGGAGTAGTTCCTGAAGACAATGGGAGAAAACCTTGGCTGCGTAGTGTCTTCCTGAGCAGTTTCTGACATGATTATGTGCCCTTTAGGTTTTGCAGATGGTTATCCTTACTCTCATCCTCACACCCTGTTCTTCCTGGAGTCGGCCAACGTTCGCACCGACAGGTTCAGACCAGAACAGCTCCGTGCTAAAATGCTGATGTTTGCTTTTGGCAACGCGCTGGCCAAGGCCAAGGCACTCCACGGGGTACGTATGGGAGGCCTCCCTTCTGCCTCTAGAGCTGCAGCCAGCCCCTTACAGAAAGCCCGTTACAGCAGTTGTCACATCCAGGCTTCCCTGTCCAGAGGTCAAACCCCAATCTTCAGAAATCCAGAAATCCACTGCTCAGCAAGGAGCGTGTTTGTGATGTAACACGCACCGGGGTGGCATGGGCAGGAACCAGGGGTAAGTTCAGCTGTAAAACTCTAACCCATCCCACAGCTCAGTATGTAAATTGACACTTCGTTGCTGGCTGAAGGAGGGATTTAATTAAAATACAAAATCTACATTCAAAACTTGTTTGACTAGAGTAATTTTCTGGGCAAGGTAACAATATATTTATTAAAATCCTGGCTTTAAACCAACCCAAAGATGCAGAATCAGCAAATACTTTCACAATTTCTGTTGTAACTAGCTTTTAAAACGTTCTCCCCCACATGCCCCTTCTTTTCCTAGAATGATCCCAAGGTTTTGGAGCAGCCAGTCGTGGTGCAAAGCATTGGCACAGATGGCCAGCTCTTCCAGTTCATGGTGTTCCAGTTAAATACAACAGACCTTGTCTCTAACGATGGCGTGAAAAACCTGGTCTGGATTGATGCTGATCAGAACCTGTATGAGAAAGCCCAGTGTGTCCCAGAAATCAAGAAGAGAGTTGTTACGGTAAGGAAAACTCAGGAAATGGTCATGGAAATGCTGCCGTTTCACCTCAGCTGGGGGTCTGGGAGCTGGCACAGAGCTGCAGCAGGTTTTAAACCAGCTGGAGGGACCTGAAGTGGGCATTTGCCTCATTTTTACCTAAGCAGGTATTTCTGGGGGGACCAGTTCCTCAGTGTTTGTAGTGCTGGTGTGCCACATGCCAAGCTTAATGTGAACTCCTCCACACAGATATCCCCAGCTGTGATCCACCATCTCATAACGTGCTTGTTTAAAACCAGCTCTGATGAAGGGAGCGCTCACATGCGACCATCAGCCTCGCTGGGGAGTCAGCAGAGCACAGGGCTGCCAGTACTGGTTATACTGGGAGGGCATCTCACTGAGGGTGCTGCCCTCTGAGAGTGACACCAGTGGAAGTACCCCCACACAAACCCTTCTGGGGAGGGAGAGCACGATTTGGAAGCTGCCATGCCTGAAAGTCTTATTCAAGCATGTTTAAAGCCGTTGTTTGTCTACATTAATCACTTCACTGCAAACTGAGCATCCGTGTCTTTTTCTCTGCAGAAGCCCGCTGGAATTTCTGGCTTTCAGCCAGACACATTCAAGAAGTTTCTGGCACTGTATCTGCATGGAACTGTGTGAAATTCAGCTCAAATGAAAATACTTCACCAACTGTACCTGCTGCTTCTTTTTGCCAGAACCGTCGTATAATTAAAGAAAGGTGGATTAATTTACTTGAAAAAATAAATTATATTGTTACTGAAAGTAAAAAATTTTTTAAAACTAAATAGTGCATGAAGAAACTCTTTCATTTTAGGGGCTCACCTCTGGATTTGGGTTAAGAGAAGTCATCAGATGCATCCTCCTGCACTCTTCCTCCATTGCCTGGGAAGAACATAAGCCAGTCATTATTCCTCTGCGCAGGCTCTACTCTCAGTGTGCATCTGCACAGAGCCAGACTCAAACCTATTCCTGAGGTTGCTTTGAGTCCCTCTGAATGCAGAAGAGACTTACAAAGCTTCAAGGGGAAAGCCTGAGCCACGAGCCTTTTTCATTCTGCCTGGCTTTGACTTTGTTTTACTCCTGGCTGCTGCGGGATGCGTCGTGCTGCCCTGTGCTTAGTTCCCAAAGCACTTAATCGGAGGGATTGCTTTGTTGGATCTGTAGAACTGCAGTCCTTTTATCCCCCAATCCTGGATGAAGGGACCTGTGCATTTGGGGAAAGTGGTGTAGAATGTAGTGGGAAACTTTGGTGCCTGTAGCTGGTATTTGCTGCTAAAAATACAAAGGAAGAATTTCTTCCTGCCACACAGAGTTAACTGAGCAGGAAGCGTATTCTTTTTAACATGGGGGGATTAGTGTGGGTTTTGTAAAATGAAAGCTAAATTAGCTGCAGCCAAATGTAGAATGTTTTGCAGTTCTGATACCCTCCAGCACATGGGAAGGAAGAGGACAGCCTGCGCTATTTTAAGGTGTGGAAGAGCACATTTCCAAGAAATTCATCTCACTTCAGTGTCTTGTGTCAGAGGCTGGTCTGTGCTTTGTGATCTCTGGCCATCTGGATGAACACCCCAGTTGTGTGTTCCAGCCCCAGTCCAGCTCCACTCTGCAAGGTTTCAGGAACATTCACTGGTCACATTTGAGATCAACAATCGCACCCCATAAATTGGGATGCAGTGGCTGCAAGCTGAATTAACAAATCCCTCCATAGTTGGGAGAAGTGCTTGAAAGAGAAATAACCTCCCAAGTGTTGTTGCATTGCTCTGCATCATCTTAATCCTGCCTGCTCCAGGGATGCCTAATTCAGCTCGTCGGAGTAAATCTGCTGGGGTCTGTGATTTGCACCCAGGTGTTTGGGAATCCATTTTAACAGAGCTGTGCTCCGTGGAGCCTGTCACACAGTGGGTGTTTCTATCTCTGACTGTTGGCTCCCTGCTGTGTCACACGGACCCTGCTTGACATCCCCTTGCTCTTCCAGCTTCGGGTCATTACCCGTCCTAGGGAGGAAGCCCTGTAGGGCAGCCAGCTGCCCATTAGCATTCCTGAGGAGAGAATTTCCCTGAGGAAGCCTGGTGGAAGAGCGGCTGTGCTGGGGAGGGGTTGTGTAGAGGTGAAAAACCTCATGTGCTTCCAGTAGATGTGGGAATTTGTGGGGATGGTCTGTCTGGAAGAGGCAGAGTCCCTTCAGCTGCTTTTACCTCTCAACAAAGACATCTCTGTCAGGGCAGGCAGCTGAAGAGGAGAGACCGAGGGAAGCTGGAATCCTGCTGTGTCCAAGCTGAGCTGAGACAAAGCATGAGCACAGGGAGGGATGGTCAAAGGCAGAGCAAAGGGAGCTTTGAAAAACAGTGGAAGCAGTGAGACATGGGATGGTCAGTGGGAAAACAAGGCTTCAGGCATTGTGTGAAGCATCAGGAAGCCACTGGAGGTGAGGGGATCACGCATAAGCATGTGAGGCCACATCCCTGCTTTGCTCAGGCACAGCCACTCTCACCTGGGGCTGGGGGGAAGTGATACTCATGTGTCACTGGAAGGAGCATCTGATCCTTGTGCAGAGAATGCTCCTCTGAGGGCCTGGAGGGGAGCTCAAGGTGGGGCAGAGTGGAGCTCCCAGCTTGGCACCTGGCAGGATGCTCAGGTTGCCCTGTCGTGGTCCTTGAACCAGGCAGCCCCTGGCACCTCTCTGTGGTGTCCTGCTGCGCTTCCCAAGCACTCTGTGCACGGCTTGGCTCTCCCAGTCCCTCCAGTGTGGCTTGCTGGAATCAGCCCAGCTGAGGGAGGTGGGATGGGGAGCCCAACAATGGGTCACAGCAGCATATCTGGGTTGGCATCAATAAGTTATAAAGGCTCGTCAGCAGACGAATGGCGTTACCTCAGCACAGAGCAGGGCCAGGCATTAACTTTTCATGAACGGCAGCCGGGGAGGCAGAACATGCAAGAATGGGGTGGCCAGAGCCCGAGACAAGGAGGCAGAGGAGCCTGGCTTCCCCCAGGAGAGCTCTGCAGGATCCAGAGAAGCCTGCCTGCCCACAGGAGAGCTCTCCACCACTGCATGCTCCCTCCCCCTGAACCGCTCCCACTGCAAAATCCAGCTCCACAGGCTGCACACATCATGCCAGCAAGTATACACCGTGCTCAGCCTGGAACCCCTGGCTGTTCAGATCCTCCTCCTGCATTTAATTTAATGAAAACTAATGGGGGAGACAATTATCCCTGAGGCTGAGCTCAGAAGACGTTTCGAGGAGGGAACTTGGCAGTTTCATGGTGGTAGTTAATAACACCAGCCTGTAACCCTTAAGAACCAACAGGAAGGACTTTTCTACGCCCCACAATAAAAAGCATAACAGGCAGCAGTGCAGGAGCCTGCTGCTATGGGCAGCTGAGCAAGGACTGGGTAGGCAGGGATGGCCCTAGGGATTTATGAGGGCAGGATTTCCTCATCAACCTCAACTCCTCAGGGGTCACAAATCCAAGTGATGGACAACGCTCACACTCTACTTTCTGCAAAGCACGGGGGGACGTGATTGCCTGGACCAAAATCCACACTGGGGCACGGCTGGGGGCCCTGCACATGGACATCTGTGGCATTACCCTGGAAGCAAACCTGCCTGGGCAGCAAAGGGTGCAAACACAGCCTGCCCCTCTACTGACAAGCTCTGCAGGCACCATGGTGGTTCCCAAACCCAGCAGCCATGCGGTGCATTGCCCCCTCGCCCTTCTGCTCCACGAGCACCCGCAGCCACACGCTGCTCGCCGCTGCAAGTCCAGCAGTGACCTGGCTGTGGGTGCCAGTGCCAGGTGGGAGCATTCCCCGGGAGTGGCAGAGCTCCAGGATGGCCCACAGCCCACACCTGAAAATCCCCACAAGGAGGGACAGAGCTCACAGCCAGCCACGTCCTGCCCCAACTAGTCAGAGAACAAGACTCACACAGCAGCTCCCGGGAGCATTTTGGGGCATCTGGCACTTGCAACCACCCATCCAAAGACCTAAAAATTCCCCATCTTTCCCCAAATGCTGCAGCAGCCTCTGATGCTGCCCACTGGGGAACCAGGTTGGGTTGCCTACATTTCTCCATCCCCAGTAGCTCCTGGAGCTTTGTTCCTGCAGTGGTGCACACACCCACCCAGCACTGCAGCTCTTGCCCAAGGAGAGGGTCACAGACCCCACTGCAAGAGCAATAATTATATCATTGAAAACAACACTCATGTCTTCCCCAATCTTTCTTACCTCCCAGCAGTGCAGGACTCCAGTAACAGGAGGTAGCAGGGCCCAGCTCCTATTCCAGGGAGCTGCTGCAGGGGAATCCAGCTTCCATCGCCACGCTGGCATCCCAACTCCTCCAGCCTCTAATGAGCAAAGCCTGGGGAACAGTGTACAAAAAAAAAAAAACCAAAAAAAACCCCCCTTTTTAGCCCCTAAAACACCCCTCTCTGCCTGCAGCCTGGTGGGCTGGGTGTGGGGAGGGCAAGGGTCTGGCCAGCATATCCTCAGCCTGGTGCAGACAACACTGACCATTTTTCTAGGCTAAATTTTCAAAATGCTTTAAAAAAAGAAAAAAAAAATCCAAGAAACAAGCAGTCATCGTTAACTCTCACCCAGGTCCTGAACTGCAGCCAAATCCTTTGGGATTTTGAATTTCCAGCCTCAGCCAGCCCTCCCCCAAATGCCACCTTCTCAGCTCTGCATCACCTCTGCTCTCACGCCCCAAATCTGGGGTTTGGTCCTCAATAAAAGGTTGGAAAAAAAGACCCAACTCCCGCCCTGGGTCTGGCAGCAAACACCAGGAACAAACTGCAGAGCACCAAAATCAAATGTTTATGTTGATATTTATTACAGCAGGGGGAGGGGGGAGAAAGGGGGGAACCGTTTCATTCAAAAAACCGTCCCATACCAATGAAGACAATAATTTAGCTATTCATTTTAAAATACATTAAAATCGGTCCTTCCATTTCCTCACGTCAGAACAAAAAATTAAAAAAAAAAAAAAAAAAAAAAAAAAAGAANGCAAATAAAACCCCCAGAAAATCACAAAGTTAGCTGGAGATCACAGTTGCAAAGTCCCAGGTCAGATTAACCCTTTTTTTTCCCGGTGGATTAAAAAAAAAAAAATTATGAAAAAAAGCAATTTGTGTAGTGAACCAGCTGAAGGACTCTGGGGAAGGGATGGACAAGATTTCTTCTTGTACTCAGAGGGGGGGAAAAGACTAACACAGTGCATGCCACAGTCACAGAGAGCAAGATCACGATTCATTCGAGGATGTGATCCTAGAAGGGGCCACCTGCATTAACAAGTTTATAACGAGGTGGTGGAGTCTCTTCCCCAAAGCAGATCTTGTTAACTGGAGGAGGAAGCGTTGTGCTGCAAACAAACAAAAAAAACCCCCAAAAAACAGAAGGGAACCCCCCCTCCAAAACAAAAAAAGGAAAAAAAAAACCAACAAAAAAAGAAAAACAACAACAAAAAAAAGAAAAACAGGCCTTCTGAACGAAAACCACCATTGTAAACTGTCCAGTTTATTTAAAAAAAATGACTACAACAGAGACAACATGATTTCATATCTAGACTAGCTTCCTGGTGTCGCACGGCACAAACATACAACAGGTTCGGTTTCTGTCTTTATTTAAAAGAACAAAGCAAAGAGATCGGAGTTGGGTGCTAGAGGCTTCCGTTTGTTTCCAAAAAGAAGTGTCATGTACATATATAAACCCTTCTGCACAAAGAAGGGTCTTGTCATGTCTTGAAATATTTTAAGTTTTGTCCTTCATGTTTTATGGAATAAAAAGTTCAGCCTTTTTATTGCATGAAACTAAACCTGGGGTTTTGGCCCCCGCCACGCGTGTCCCTGCCCATACACCTAGCTTCTTCTTCTTCTTCTTCTTCTTGCATAATTCGTTGAGATCCTCCGAACGGCAGCTGACTCTCTTGATCCTGGAGAGGAGGAGGGGGAGGGAAATCACACACTCATCGTCATGCTGGGGGAATACTGCAAGAGAGACAGAGCCACGGTGAGAAACCAGGCGGGTCAGACCCCCGGACGTCGAAGAGGGGGATGCAAAAGGAGGCTGGTCACAACTACACAGCAACCTAATTGGATCTAATAAACCAGGAAGAGAGGATATGCTGGAGACTCCAATTTATCAGGGCCTAATCTGTGCTGTAAGTTGCTTTTCCGGGAAGAAAATCAGCGGAACAGTATGGGGCGAGATGCAATTTAAAACAAATAATTAACATGCACATGTGTATATGCCACTAATAGAGGGAGAGGAGGAGGGATGTCTGCAGCCACCCACGGAGCCTCCAATCGGCCAGGCTGCACTGGCTCCTCTCCACCCTGCACATCCTCCCCCTCCACACCAGTACAGCCCCATCCCACCACAGACCCCAAACTTCCACCCACTGGCCTATTCCCTCCTGCCCACTTTTCTGTCCTGGAGCAGCTCACACACGGCACAGCCCAGGTCTAAAAGGCACCCACCGTGCCAAGCCCACCCACCCCCGTGCTGGGACACCTCGGGGACCGTCCCCCTGTCCCAAAGCAGGCACACACTCACATTGTCATTTTGGAAGGAATGGAGAAAGTTGCCTCCCAGCTCCCCGTCGTCTCTTGGAGTGCCCGGGGGATTGCTAATGCCACTTATGTTGTTTGGAGAATTCTGTGGGAGACGGGAGGGGAGGTGGTGAGCAGGTCCCCACGCCACCCCCCCTGAAAGGCCACGGGGGCAGGACACAGCTCTGTCCANAAGTGAAAAAGGTAAAAGTTGACCCCTTGGGGAGCCCCTGGGTATGCAATGCAACAAATCTGCATTCAGTTACTTGGAAAATATTAACCTGACTGTAACTATGAGACTGACACCCTCAAACCTCCCATCCCACCCGCCCCTCCCGACTTTCTACAGGTAAAGCACAATGAAAATGGCCTAGGAAAAAGAGGGCAAACGCTAAAAAAAATTGATTCATATTACACACTAAAAAAAGAGAAGTTTTGTCATCTCATGTCTTGCAGTCAGAATAACAAAAACAAGCCAAATGTCCCCCAAAAACATTTCAATGAAGGGGTGCGGAAAAAAGACATCCCTTTAATAAAACATTATCAACAAATATCGTACACAAACTACAATGTATAATAATTTTTTTTTTTTCCCCTCTCGGTAATTTTCGAACCAGACTACAAGGTAAGAAAAAACACTGAAACAAGATACAATGCTTTCAATAATCCGCACAAAGGTCAAATCCAAGGGAGAGAATATTTTACAGAATATGATATACATGGAGCAGAAATGGGAGCTGGAGAAAAACAAAGACCAAACTACAGGGTAGTGTCATGTACAGAGATCCCAACCCGCCGCCTTGGCTCGTCCCTTCCTCTCCCACCAGAAGGAAGGGCCTTCGATGCTTGCCATTAATTTTTATTTTCTTATTACAGAGCGAGCCTACAGAATAGCAAGGTTACATTTTAACAACAAGAATTCTTTAAAAAATATCTCCATCCAGTTCCAAATCATAGATAAGTGAAATCCTGACAAGAGCACATCTCTAAAGAAAAGAATCCCACCCCCCACCAAATACCCCCAAAGCAAATAAAACCCCCAGAAAATCACAAAGTTAGCTGGAGATCACAGTTGCAAAGTCCCAGGTCAGATTAACCCTTTTTTTTCCCGGTGGATTAAAAAAAAAAAAATTATGAAAAAAATCAATTTTTGTAGTGAACCAGNAAAAAAAGAAAAACAACAACAAAAAAAAGAAAAACAGGCCTTCTGAACGAAAACCACCATTGTAAACTGTCCAGTTTATTTAAAAAAAATGACTACAACAGAGACAACATGATTTCATATCTAGACTAGCTTCCTGGTGTCGCACGGCACAAACATACAACAGGTTCGGTTTCTGTCTTTATTTAAAAGAACAAAGCAAAGAGATCGGAGTTGGGTGCTAGAGGCTTCCGTTTGTTTCCAAAAAGAAGTGTCATGTACATATATAAACCCTTCTGCACAAAGAAGGGTCTTGTCATGTCTTGAAATATTTTAAGTTTTGTCCTTCATGTTTTATGGAATAAAAAGTTCAGCCTTTTTATTGCATGAAACTAAACCTGGGGTTTTGGCCCCCGCCACGCGTGTCCCTGCCCATACACCTAGCTTCTTCTTCTTCTTCTTCTTCTTGCATAATTCGTTGAGATCCTCCGAACGGCAGCTGACTCTCTTGATCCTGGAGAGGAGGAGGGGGAGGGAAATCACACACTCATCGTCATGCTGGGGGAATACTGCAAGAGAGACAGAGCCACGGTGAGAAACCAGGCGGGTCAGACCCCCGGACGTCGAAGAGGGGGATGCAAAAGGAGGCTGGTCACAACTACACAGCAACCTAATTGGATCTAATAAACCAGGAAGAGAGGATATGCTGGAGACTCCAATTTATCAGGGCCTAATCTGTGCTGTAAGTTGCTTTTCCGGGAAGAAAATCAGCGGAACAGTATGGGGCGAGATGCAATTTAAAACAAATAATTAACATGCACATGTGTATATGCCACTAATAGAGGGAGAGGAGGAGGGATGTCTGCAGCCACCCACGGAGCCTCCAATCGGCCAGGCTGCACTGGCTCCTCTCCACCCTGCACATCCTCCCCCTCCACACCAGTACAGCCCCATCCCACCACAGACCCCAAACTTCCACCCACTGGCCTATTCCCTCCTGCCCACTTTTCTGTCCTGGAGCAGCTCACACACGGCACAGCCCAGGTCTAAAAGGCACCCACCGTGCCAAGCCCACCCACCCCCGTGCTGGGACACCTCGGGGACCGTCCCCCTGTCCCAAAGCAGGCACACACTCACATTGTCATTTTGGAAGGAATGGAGAAAGTTGCCTCCCAGCTCCCCGTCGTCTCTTGGAGTGCCCGGGGGATTGCTAATGCCACTTATGTTGTTTGGAGAATTCTGTGGGAGACGGGAGGGGAGGTGGTGAGCAGGTCCCCACGCCACCCCCCCTGAAAGGCCACGGGGGCAGGACACAGCTCTGTCCACCCCAGACACATTCCCTGTGTCCCCATCCACTGGGTCACAGCAGTGCCAGGGAAAGGGGAGAGCCCACACACCCACCCTGCAACCCCACTTACTTTTGGAAGTCCATCTATGTCTCCTGACCCTGCAGAGGGGAGAGAAAGGAGAAGAGCCTTACTGGGTCTGCAGCCATGGTCCTGTGCCCCCCACACCTGCACTGATCTCCACCCAAAGGCTCTGCTTTGAGCGCTGGTGCGACCTGGGGGCTGACCCCGGGATGGGAGCAGGCACTGGGATGCTCTGCCCGTGTCCCCAGGGAATGAAGGGCCATCGTGGCTGTCTCACCTAAGGATCCGTTCATGTGATGGGGCTCCATGCCGCCCATGCCGCCCATGGGGCCGTCAGAGCCGGGGCCCATCGGGAACTGCGCAAGAGAAACGCCACAAAACCAAAATCAGCCACCAAACAACCCCGAGCAGCTGCCATGGAGGCTCCTGAGGACTGTCCCTGCCCCAGCTAGCCCTCTGGAGCAGGGCAAGGAGGGACATATCACAGAATGACTGCATTGTTAAGGCTGCAAAAGTCCTTTAAGGTCACCAAGTCCAACAGTCAACTCAGCACCACCGCTAAACCACACCCCAAAGTGCCAGATCCACACAGTTCTTGGATGCTTCCAGGGATGGTGACACCACCACTGCCCTGGGTAGCACATTCCAATGCTCAGCAACCCTTCCCATGAAAAAAATCTTCCTAATATCCAATCCAAACATTCCCTGGCACAACTTGGGCCCGTATCACCCCCCCAAGGCTGCGGGGCTGATGGTCCCGTGGGCTCAGCTATAAAATTTAGCTGGATGGCAGACCCAGAGCCATGGCAGCACAGAGGGCTCCCTCCAACCAGCATTCCACAGGATTTAAGGCTGCCCATATCCCACAAAACCCAGCACCTCGGCCGGAGCAGCAGGACCACCGCTCTCTTAACAAGCATAAAAAATTAACAAAGTCGCCCGAGAGTTAATCGCTTTTTGATGGTTTGTTTTATTTCTGTTTTGTAACAAATGGCTGAAATCAATTAAACTGCTTTACTCTCAACTGATGAAGTTAATTATGATTTGTTATGGTATCTGATATGTAAATTATTAGAAAGCAGACTTACATTCGATCGACTGCCTGCGGGCGGTACTGGATTAATCATTGTGTAGATGTTGTCACTTGAATTTGTTGAATCTGTGGAACAGTGAAGCCCAGTAAGTTGGGTGATTAATTCATTTCTTAATTAAAACAAACTCATGCCACTTGAACTCATTCTTTTGTATTTTATCACCCAAAATTCCCTTTAACTACCACCATTTTCTGGCTAATTTGTATTTAATGAAGATCCACAAAGTTTTTAATCACAGAAATTCAACTGTGAAAAATAATTCGACTCCTGGCTGGGAAGGGTGGGGAGGTAATTCCTCACCTTCCCAAGCCCCACAGCATCCAAATCCTTCGGGGGATGTAGGAACATCCCCAAATGCCATCTCAAAGCCAAGCAGCCTATGCCACTCACTTCCCAGAAAGCCAAAAGCCTCAAGAATTGGCCATTAGCAATAGGGCAGGGACCACCTGTGCTTGGCAGCACAACCCCAGGGATGAGGGTCTCCTGGCATGGGAAGGGGCAGGAGCCTGGGAGGGCTGGCCCTGGAGAGAGGGGGGTGTGTCTCAGGGGGCTCATACCTGCAGGACTGGGCATGATGGGTGTCCCTGGAGGGCCACCGCCACCGGGCGGACCCTGCGGAGACAAAGCCAGGGTCAGATGTACAAAGATGATCCCTGCCCACCCTTCCACGTTTTCAACCACCTCCCCCAGCTCTCACGCCCCCAAACCCAGCCCAGTCACCTCCCATGGCACTGATTCCCTCCCCAAACCACGTGAACTCCTGGCAAAAGGACAGGCAGCTGGGGCAGGAGGACTCACCACGTATGTACCAGGCGATGAAGAAGAATATGGGATCTGTAGGGACAAGAGAGACAGGTTCAGCCATGGGGGGGTCCCACGTCCCCAGTGCCCCCTCAGCCTGGCCAGGATGGAGTCCCAGCAGCCTAAGCAAGAGGCTGGGGAACCCCACGCTCATTAGCAGGACTCAGCTAATGGGGAATGATCCCATTTGGAGGACACTTCCCAACCAACCCTGCTCTTGCCCCCAGATACTCACTGAGTTAGCACTGCTGGGGTTCGGCCACGGTCTGCCGGCGCCCGGCCCCCTGGGGACAGAATTAAACAGGGGAAAAAGTAAATGTTGTGCTTTCCTCCAGACAGCCCCGAGTCAGAGGTCCAACCTCCCGGCGTGGGGATTGCCTTACATGTTAATTCCAGGCATGCCAGGACCTAGGGAGTTGGGTGGAGGTCTCATGCCACTGCCATAGTTCTGCAACGATAACCAAGGGTCAGTCTACTGTAACGGGAAGGGACACCAGAGAGACAAGAGAAAGGGGAAAAAAGGCCAACAAACAAACAAAAAACCAAGCATGTCTGTGTGCAAAAATGAGCTTTAAAAAACAAAAAATTAATGACGATGAGCATAAGAGGCAATTGTGTTCACAAAAAAACAGGCAGCTGAATATGGATGGGATCCAGGCTGAGCCCCAAAATTCCCCCTCCCTGCTCTCTGTGGAGAGAAAACACACCCCTCCCAGCTCTGGGAGACAATTCTGTTCACAGCCCCCAGTGCCAGCAACAGCCTTTGGGATCCTTCCCTTTGTGCAGAAGAAAACAGGGGCAGGAGGAGAAAAGACACCACTTGGAAGGTTCCTGCTGCAGTGTAAGGATGAGGAAAGGCTGCATGAGCTCCCCCTGAGACAGAGCACTCCTTGCTCCCTGGATGTAGGGAAAACCCAGCCAGGGTTGTTTTTCTGTTGCTCCTCAGCTCTCTGCTCCATCCCCTGGAGCGGGTCTGCAGCCGCGGGGAGTGGGCGAGGGCAGGCAGCCCCCTGGGCCTCCTCTCCTGCCTTATTCCTCCCTGGCTTAGCCTCCAGCTGGGACTGGGAGCCTCAGATCTGCATCCCTCATCTCCTAAAACCAGCTCCAGTACAAAGCCAAGCCCAAGGCAGCGGAGGAAGAGGAATCCCCCGAATGCCGCGCTCCATTTGGTCTGTGCTTTGCTCCCTGTGCCCTCCAGGCGACGTGCAGCCGGATTTAGGTCGCTCTGCTGCTCTTCCCCTCCCTCCTCCCTCTCTGTAATGCATCTTTTTGGACTGTATTCCTGCCATTTAAAGGAAAAACTGCTACAGCAGGAGGAGGGATGGCTGCCCACTTCCTACACCACAGCCCCTTGGAGTGCTCCAAGCTGGATTTTAAGTACAATACTTCAGTGCTGTCAATTTTTACCTGGATTTATGGATGCACCAGTGCATGGTGCCCTGCTGAGGGCATCACCAAAGTTTGTTTTGAAAAGGCAGAAAAGGGTTTTCCCCAAACAAATTACCAGCAAGTCCTTAATTGATCGAAATTTCAGCCATTTACACTGAATAGCAGCATCAAGCCCCTTGTTAAAAAAAAAAAAAAAAAAAAAAAAAAACAGCAGAGTTT
>VXAC01001028.1:683143-712944 GCA_013399225.1 Rhipidura dahli
GAAAAATTAAAAAAAAAATTTATTTTTTCCTCTCTCATCCCAAAGGTTGGAAACACCTCCGGGTTTGTGTTTTGACCATGGTTCACTGGAGGTGCTGAAGCAAGCGCGGAGGACGAGGAGCAAGTCCCAGCTCACGCTTGGGCAGCATTTGGCCGGCACAACCGGGGCTGCACCGCCACACTGAAGGGATGTAACATCCTTCCTCGAGGTGGATTCCCTAAGGATGCGAGTAAAATGGCTTGCGAGCAAAGAAAGGATGTCTAGGGGAAAAAAGGAGAGATTAGTTGGTGCAGGTTTAAGGCTGCAATGCAGCAGTCGCTGACATTTTGGGCTTGAACACCCACTTTAATTTTTTTTTTTTTTTTTTTAAATTTCCCTTAAAAGCACGAAGTGAAAATTTGCTTGGAAAAACCGCGAGCTCGGTGCAAGAAATATACCAGTGCGTGTTAACATGAGGAAAGAAAAAAAAAAATATAGTATTTTTTTTGAGTCAAAGGAGGTGTAATTGGTAAAGAAAGCACAGGAGCTCTGTCAGTAGGTGATGGGAAGCGACGGCAGGCTCCAGGACCGGCGCCGGAGCAGATGTTCTCTACCTGCCTCGTTACTAATTTCAACAAGTGTTCGCCTTCTAGCTGCTGCCAGCAATGGCATGGTTTGTTACCATGAGCAATTTTCTTAATTAACAGACATTAATTAGCCATTTAGCAATTTTGCAAGCATTTGTTTAGCAGCTTTCCTAAACATGAATACCACTGTGATAATGGTACTGATTAGAGGGTCCCCTAATTAACAGTACAGGGAAGGAAAATTGAAATCACATAAATTAAAAAGGGAGGGGAAGTTAATGAAGGCAGGACATATTTGCACCTGCAAATCTTTTGTACAGCGGAAACTTGAGTGCAATGTAAATAAAGTAAGAGGGTGGGTTTTCTCTTCTTCTTTTTTTTTAAATTTTTTTTTTTATTTGAATGATTCGGCGGCGAGATGGAGCCAAGCAGATTTAAAACCAACAGCCTCCAGCCAGCCTCTCTGCTCCAGCCGCTGAAATCCCGCCACTTACACCACCATTTATTCTCCAGGAGCCAAAAGGAACCAGGCCCTGCCCTTACTGCCTGGCCAACCTCATCTGGACCAGGTCACAGCACCTCAGGACAACCCTCCCCGCTGCCTTCTCCATCCATGCCCCACCAAAGTGGAGAAGACAAACCTCTGAGGTCCAACTGCAGCATCAAGCTCCTTTAGCAGAAGTCCTCTCCAGGCATGGAAGCTGACTTATTTTTGCTTCTGAGTTGCTAAGTCTGCCTGTGAATGCAAAGTGCAGCAGGGGCAGCAGACACCTCCCACTATCCCCCAGTGAGGTCTGGCCACCACCAAAGCCCTTCCTACACGTCTCAGCTGCAGTATTTGGGGTAGGGAAGATGAGAAGAGGTGAATGAGTGATGAAACCAACTGGAAGGTAAAAACCAGGGCTGGCAAAGGCCAAACCTCAAGCCCCATCACTGCAAGAGTCAATATCCCCCAGGATGCCTGCCTTGTGCTGCAGGAGGGGGTCATTGCTGTCCAGGGACTGATGTCCTTCCCCTCATATCCCACAGCAGGTGAGGATGTGAGGTGTACAGGTATCAAACACGTGGGGGACACGGCCACCTGAAGGCACCCTGGCTGGGCCTGAAGGTGATGCTCTGGGTCTGCATTTTGAGCTGCAGAGCAAACAGCGTTTGATTATTGGAGAAAAAGCATCTACGAGACACGGCAGCATTTCCACCAGAGAAAAATCCCCTGAGGCAGCTGGATCCAGAGAGCATCCATTGTTTGTGCTGCTGAGTGCATCCTCTGGAGCGTGGTCCTGCCCCAACACCAAGGCTGCTCCCGGGCTGCCCCAGGCTCAGCGCCGCAGCATCCTTGCCCTTGCGTTATCCCATGTGGTACCGTTCCCAGAGGACACTTCTGGATAAGGTGACGCCCAGCTTGGGCAAACGTTCTGGCAGGCAGGGAGGAGATGAAAGCAGCTTTTTTTATTTTTCCTTCTTTTTTTTTGCTTTTTCCGATGCAGCAGCATCTGAACCGCTCGCTCCGAGCCGCGACCGCCGCGGCCCCCTCGGCACAGCTGCCCCGCTCTGTCAGAAAGGCAGCCCCTCTGGATAGTGTTATCTCCATAAATATTTGCAGATGTTTCAGGGCTGGGACCTGTGTAGGGCTGGGAATGCCTGCTGGAGTGGCTGCCTTTTCGCATGGGATTGCCTTGCTGCAGAGGAAGCAGCAGATGCTCCCGACGGATCACGGCGGTTGAGACAAGTGTTTTGCAGAGACGACATGTGGGCTCCAACCAACAGAACATCCCTTTTTTCTTAAAAAAACCTGTGTTTAGCAGTTATTAACTACTCCTGTTAAAAGAGGAGGTTGAACACATGCCGTCCTGCTTCCTCCACATCCCTCCAATCCAGCCCTGGAGTCGCATCCCTGTGGCACAGCTCTTTCTGACACGCCATGCTGGGAGAGCAGGATCTGCTCTGTGGTTGCTTCACTCTCATCTCCAGATGACCAGCACTCTCCCCAACCAGAGGAACTCCATAACCTATTGAGCTTTCCCTTTTTTTCCCCAAGCTGGACACTCTGTGTGTGGGGTTATTCTTCATCTTCCTGTAGCTGCCTCAAAAAAACCCAAAAAACAACCCCAACAGCTAAAACGGTGTTAGAGGAAACTGTTTCCAACAGCTGTCGGTGCCCCAACCTCTGCTCTGCTTCATTTTTTTCTCCCCTCTACACTCCAGGGACTTTCAAAGCCCAACCTGGCTCGCCGGACAGCCCAAGTTTGCTGCCACAGCTGCTCCCTACAGGGAGTTTCCAGGAGATCAGGTTATTTCCACTCTGTCTTTCATGAGCTTGACTCCTCAAACTTCTTGTAAAATATTAAAGATGGAAAATGGCACAAGCAATCATAGCTCTGCATGTGTCAATTTATGTTTCCAGTGTAATTCACCACAAATGGATCATGTTTTATGGGCTACAGACTTTCAGCTAATGGGGGAGTTTTGCTATTTAAAAACATTCTCAGGCACCTCTGGGGGTGGCAGAACAAGGCAGGATGGTACGAGAAGGCAAAGCATCACTGCCACGAGACACCGATGGTTTCGAGTTAGCAATAGGGAGGCATCTTGTGTTTAAAATACCTGCCCCTGCCTGCCAGTTTTGACATTAGAAAATACTAAAATAAATTAGATGGGTATTAATTGAAGCCATGCCTGGGTTTATTGGAGAGGAGCCTTATTTCTGCTGAAGGAGAGAGATGTTTTGCAAGTTGTCAAGAAAAAAATGAGGTATCACTTTAGCCTTTAGGAGAGATGCTCCAGTTGCCTTCAAAGAGAAAGACCCTGGTTGACTTCCAGCACGTGGTGCTGGGTGAGGACCTTCCCGAGAGAGGGCAAGGCGAGACCAGGAGAGGTTAGACAAGGCAAGGCAAGGCAAGGCAAAGCAAGGCAAGGCAAAGCAAGGCGAGGTTAGGCAAGGCAAGGCAAGGCAGCAATGCAAGGCGAGGCGAGGCGAGGCGGGCCAAGTTCCCCCGCAGACAGCGAAAGGCAGTCGTGGGCAGGAGCTCTGCCTCGCCTGCAGCTGGGGCTCCCAACTGCAGAAGCCTGGTTTTAAGGAATATGTTTAACACAAGCTCTTCAGGAAACAAACCCGTGTCAGCCGGAGCCAAGAACAGTCACCTCCATCTGGCTGGAGCACCCGAGAGAAAGTTGACTGCAAATCCCACCATATGCTCCAGACGCTCGGTACAAAAGCCTCGGGCATCCTACTAAACTTCCAGAAAAAAAACTTTCTCTGATGCTTGCTTTTCCTTTCCTCCAGCTTGTAGGCTACCTTCCTTCAAACCCTGCCTGGTGCAGGCTGGTACCAAGTTCTACCCCAGGATTTTGGGAAGGGCAGCCTGGTTTTATGGCTCTCGTGCTGCCTCACAGGAACTGGCTGACCACAGCTGGTGACAAATCCCACTGAGACATCAGGACAGCTGGGCAGGGGGAAAATGGTGGCATCCAGGGAGGGAGCAGGACAACATGGACCCCTTCCTATTGTCCCTGGCTTTACCATCCTCACCCCACGGGCAACCTCACCCAAAGAAGGAGGTCTGCAGGATGAAAGGGAGGAGAGGCGGGGAGGGCAGGGGATGTATGGGGGGAGCCCCCCAGGCTCTGGAGCCCCCGGTCGTAGCCAGCTCCAGAGGTCTGTCTGCATTAGGGGGCAGTGTGGGAACACGGAGCAGCCGGCGCTTTGTTTTGGTGCATCTCGGCATGAGCCGAGCCGCTGATGCATAGCTAACGCAGCGCCGACATTGATTTATGGTCAACTTTCCATTTCATCAGCGCGGGGTACGGGGCGGCGCTGGGGAGAGCAGGCATGGCTGGGGGGGGCTGCTGACTCGGGCCCCCACCCCGTTTATTTAGTAGTATAAAGGTGTGGCATTAATTGCTTTTTCAATTTTTCCTTTTCCTTCCTGTATTTCCCTGGCACCCCCTGTCCCTCCTGCAAGGGATCTGCACCACGGCATCAATCCAGCTTTCAAAACAAAAGCAGGAACGCCTCTGATGACCTTTAGGAGGATGAGCAGAGGGTTTGTTTGCTCATCTCAATGGGACAAAGAAAGAGGTTTAAATAAAAGCATCTACCCATGCTGGCCATCAACCCAGCCAACCTTTTGTCCGGAGCACAGCTGATGCTGTGCTGCTGGCTGGCACCATGAAATGCCCCAGCAACCCAGAAGTGCCATGGGCCTCTCCTTTCCCATCATTTTGGGAGATTCTGCAGGCTGCACTTCCCCTGGCCCCTGGCCTGAAGGTCGCTGCTGAGCACTGGCACTGGGAAGGGAATCTCACAGCAAGGCAGTGGCTATGGATGGGCGCTGCAGCCTGGAGTCCTCCTTGCTTCTCCCTTTCCTGGAGCATTCCTTCTTCTCCCAAGCTCACTCACACGGGTTTGGGCTACAAAGTCCCAGGAACAGCCCATAAAATTTTTTTCCTTTGCCAATCTGTGGTGGACATCCTCACATGCAGGGCTGGGGGTGGGCATGCACCCCCAGGGTGGCAGAGTGGGGTTTCTGCTACCTGAGCTTTGCTGGTGACTCATTCCTCAGCTCCCTGTGTGATGCCCCACCATGCCTGGACATGATCAGGCTCTCTAAATCCTCTCAAAAACTATCTGCCCATGCCTGCTACCCTTGGAGATATCCCTTGCAGGTCGCTGGTGGAGAACAGTGAGATGCTGAAAATCCCTGAGCCCTCTCCAGCAGTCTCCTGGCATGAGGATGGCACTGGCTGAGGTGGTACCAGCTCACTCACTCCCAGGGCTGGCAAACCAAGGGTTGGGGAAAAATCCTTTCTATCTTCTGTGACCTTTTTGTTTTTGCCCTCTGAATTTAGGCACTTTAATCTCCTACAGATAGGAAATTACCCCTGAGCTGTGAATGGCTCAACACTGAGCCTCCAGCCCACCTCTGCAAAGAGCTGCTCTCCAGCATCTCCTGAAGCTGGAATCAGCTCCAGCACCCACAATAAATCAGACAGGCTTTCATGGAAGTGATGTTCAGACTGTGTTAAAAGGTGGGATTTTTCTTCTGCTTTCCATCCCGAGGGCTGGGAGGAGAAACCAGATGTTGGAGGGCTTTCAGGAAAGGCAGGCTCTTGAGATGTCACATGTGAGCCATATGCACCAGCACCCACCCTCTCTTGCCTCCGGCAGCGCTGGGGATGGGCAGCATCCCCCACAGGACACCTGTACCAGTGTTATGACACTATCTGGGGCTTCAGGATCCCCTCCTGCTTCTGAGCCACCCCCTGCCCCAGCAGCTCCCAGGCCAACTGCACGGGAGGCAGGGAGCTAGGATGGGTTGTTCGCTCCTGAATCAGACCCTCAGTGCAAAAGTGCTACAGGAGGGTAGAAAGGAAAGAGGGGGGACAGCTTGGGGGCTGTCAAATGGAAGAGTTGAGACGGCAGCATGAACAGTAAGTCTGGAGAGATGTGACTCCTCTTCCTCACCTTTCCCACTCTGGGAAAGCCAAACCCCTACTCTTGATACCTTGCCCTAAATTCATGCCAGATTTGCAGCCCTCGCAGCTCGGCGTGAAGCAGAAGCCCCAGAGGACAGTCAGCTTCACCGAGGGGCGAGATCAGGACGTTTTGGAGACACATTTGTTGGAAGCAGCAGCTTGGCACTCGGATTGCTGGCAGCAGCTATGACCTGTGAGATTGCATCTCCGCCTTGGCTTCACCCCCTGCCGCCGAGTGCTGCTACAAAGTCACCTGTTTTAGGGCTCCCCATCAATATCGGATATTCTGACTTTGTCAGAAGCATGTTCAGGAAATGGGATCTCTCTTTCTCTCTCTCTCTCAAAAAAAAAAAAAAGACAGGACCCTCCTTCCCCCTTCCCACACAAACGCAATCGCCAATATCGGGCTCAGATATCGCCACAATAAATCACAAGCTCCTTATCGAGCTCGCCTGTCTACTGCCCGAGAAGTTCTCCCATATACAAATCACAAGCCCAGATTAAAAAAAGCCCAGCTTGCCAAAACAAATATTCCTTTCAACTCTTATCCCATTTTTTACATGAACAAGTGTTTCGTCCTCAAGCCGGAGGATTTTAAAGCACCGAGAGCTTATGTTGCTGCAAACCAGTGCAGCTCACTCGGGGCAAAGAGATTCCTGAGAAAATCCCCAAGGTTCAAGGTTTGAAAACTCCTTTTCTTTGTCCTTGTTGGTATCCTTTCTGTCAGTGTCCCTCCAAACATGTTAGCCCCTCCTCTGTCAGAGCTCGGTGTGGGATAAGGAAGGAGTGAGGGGACGCTGGGGACTTTGCTGGGTATTTGCTTACAAGGTGCCTCCACGGCATTCAGGGATTTGGCTGGAGCCCACTCCCGCCTGCAGCCGCAGCCAGGGTTTGTTAATGCGTTCAGTGATTGCATTTGGAAAAAATCAAGTGGTTAACCAGAGGAGGGGGAAAAAGTTTCAGGAATCAAAATCCAGAATGTTTTCAATTACGCCCGTCTGTTAGGACTGGAGAACAAATACAATCCCAACCCAAACACAAACCAAGCAGCTTTGGAAAAAAACATCAGTTGTAAATACACAGTAACCTCTTCAAGCAAGGAAGGAATTTGCTTTAAGGCCACAAAAGATAGAAAGCAAATGTGGAAGGACAGCAGAACACAAGTTTTTCCTAGACAGGTCAGCTGTGCAGGCATGCTGCTTCCCTAGCATCCTCTTGGAAAAAAAAAAAAACAAACCAAAAACACAGGCACGACAGCGCTGACACCCAGAGCGAAAGCAAACACGTGCTCGGTGTGGAGGGAGCCCCGGGAGGAGCGGCAGCCTACCTGGAAGAACCCGGGCGGGATGGGGCCCCCGGGCATCCCGTCATTCGGGGGAATGTTTCCAAGCACGGGACTCGGGGCAGCAGCTGCGCTCTGCGGGGAACAAAACCAGGGTAAACATGGTCAGAGTTATGACAAAAGTACATCGAAAATGCCACCTCTCCTGCCACATCACACTGAGTCAATCTGCCTCGTATCTCTGGGGCCCTGAGCATCTTTCCCCGTGGAGGAACGGGTGGAGGATGCTCGCAGCTGGAGGGGCACCGGCCTCTGTGACTCACCCACGGAGGAGATGGCCACACAGAACCTGGACACGATTCTGGGGTTTGTTTATTCATTTACGCAGGCACTGAGTCTTGTTAATCCACCAAGGAGCCTCATCCAACGTGTCATTTTAGGCAGAAGCTGCTTGAAAGCTTTTAAAACGCTTCTCTCCTACCCCCCTGCCATGCTCGATGGTTTAGCCCTGTCCTTCCAAAATTATGCTTCCCTGACCTCACCAGCATGCCAAGGCTTTATTATTCATTTCCAAATTCATTGCACTCAACCTGTGGACTCCCATTCCCCCTCCTGCCTCCCCAGAATGAGCCACCAGAGCAGCTCCAGCCCCAAAGAGGTGGGACAGAGACAGACATGGGGTACCCTAGACACCCCACTCCCTCCTCCTCAGCCTCCCTATTTGTGTTTATTCCCTTCTTCTGGGAAGGCACCAACATGATGGGAAGCTCCTACTCTGAAAGAATATATAAGGAAAAGATCTTTCCCTAAAAGCCACTCTTTGTGACACATCCCTGTGGGGTTAGGAGCAGTACCTGTGCCATCCAAGTGCATCCCAGTTTGCCTACCACCAAATGACCCCCACTGCCAGGGCAGTCATAAAGGCACCTCAGTGCTGTTAATTGGCTTTGGATCACTGAACTACTCCCTCCACCAATTTTTATGATGGAGGTACCCACCTAAAACCATAGTGGAAAAATTTTCCACTGAGGAAATCCCATGAACAGATGGGGTACATGTGAGCCTGCTCAGGCTTGGTTTCACCCAACAAGCCCCACGTCCCAACAGCAGCCGAGCCAGCCCTGGCTCCCGACCGCATCCGATGCAGCAACAACCACAAGATGTGAGCAGAGGGGGAAGCCAGGCTGTCAGGGCAGCCTGGAAAATGAAGGATTATTACTAAGGACTAAGGATTGCAAAGATAGGATCCCCATGTTTGGTCGGCAATCTTGCTATTCCTGACCAGAAAGCCTTGCAGAGGCACGGGAGCACCTGACTAATCACTGCCTTGTGCCTTCCCAGGGCATCCCCTGTGCCCCTCATCACACTCTCCAGCAGGAGCTGGCATGCAGGATGTGGGATGAAGGCCAGGACCATGCGGGAGGAGTGGTTGGTTTCACCACCCCAGCATCTCAGAGCTGCAAGTGACACAGACAACAGTGGAGGCTGATTCCCCAGTAAGAGCCTCCCTTCGTGAAATAACCAGTTCCCCCTGAGGCTACAGTCCTGCAACCCCAGGCACAGCCCACGCCACGCTCCCCCCGTGCCCCTGAACAAGGCATCCCGAGCAGCCTTTCCCCCATCAGCAGCAAAGGCCAGATCTGAGTGTTTTTACAGTTAATAAAAAAAAAAAAAAGTCCTGGCAGGAAAAATAAGCCTGCCCATTCCAGGCTCTTTTTATACATCAGACGGCAGCAAAAATAGATGGGAGAGGGAGTGAACCCACTTCTCCCCCTCCCTCCATCCCCCCAAGTGGGTCAGCTATAAAAGTAAAACCAAATCTTAATCCAAGGCCATGAACATATTGCAGTTTCTCTGCAAAGCAGATGACGGTTCTTAATGCAAAAATATATAAGACCGAGCCCCAAACTGCAGCGAGCCCATTTGGAATTTCCTTTATTAAACCCTCTATCACGCAAAACGCTTCTCTCCCAAGGCGGCAAGCGCTGCAATAAAGCTGCCAAGGTGATATTTTATGGTTTCAAGAGATTTCCAGCACACTATAATCCTTTGCTTGGGGAATCTCCCAAAGCGAAATGGATCCTGAAGTGGTGGGGAGTGAGCAGGGACACGGATTTGGGGATCCGAGGGGAAAGGATGCTGCTCTTCTCCTCCCCTCTGCAACAGGGAGCAGAGGGAGAAGGGCAGAGGAGCCAAAGAAAATCTTGAAGCAAATGCCCATTTTTCCACAAAACCACAGAGTATTTTTCCGTGTTAAACACCCTGAAACCTCACCTATGCCTTCGCGGCGTAAACGGGGATTTAAAGTTCCTCGCACATGTGGCGCTTGGCAGAACTCGGTAATTAAAAACCCGCAAGTGCCCTGAGCATATTGTAGGATGGGAGCCAAATTGGTCAGCCCTTGATGAATGATTTACAAGGCTGCGAAGTGACATTTTATTTCTTTTTTTATTCCCCTCCCCATCACCGCTGCTAAGGTAAACACCGAGGCACCTTTAGCCCTGGCGAAGGGATGGGGAGCGCAGCCGTGGCTGGAGCAGCTCTGTAGAACACTTGGGCATGCCAGAAATGAAAGAAAAAAGGGGGAAAAAGACAGCAGGAACAACTTTTGCAAACCTTAAGGGTGAGCATCCAAACCCTAAAGGGTAAGCACCCAAACCCAAGGGCTTTCCAGCACCCACTTCCAGAACTTTTTTGGCCACGCAACTCTTCCCACATGGTTTATTTTCACCATTTTGTCCCAGAAACTCTTTTTAGGGACTCCTGGTTGCAGTTTGCTTTCAAAAACTCTTTCCTTAGATGAGTATCTGAAACCCATTGAGTCTCCCTGGTGCAGATACAGACAATGCGCAGTTGCCACGGAAGCCAGCCAAAACAGACATGGAACTGGCGTGCCACCACGTCCAAGCTGGTGCTGAACCACAAGCACATCAGCCACATGAAGGTCCCCGCTGGTATGTGGCACCCTGAATTTCTGTCCACCAAAACACATGGAAACCACTGCCAGAAATGAGCCAGGACAGCTCTGGCAACGCTGGCATGCCAGCTCATTTGCCTTTTGTAAGACGGCAAATTTTCTCCACGTTGGAAATCAATATATATGCGTTCCTGGGGAGCACATGTACAGCTATATACACAAACACACATATGTATTTTTAATTCCCTGCCACATACGTTGGTATTTTTCCTCTTTTTTTTGGTGGAAGCCAGCGGAATGATGACAATCTGGATCACCGTGTTTCGCTTCCAAACCAAAGCTCTCAGTTAACACACCGGCCTGGTATGCCAGCAGATGCCGTCTAAGCCTTTAAATCGCACACTAATTGCACTAATTGAGCTAACAGTCTCTGTTTCGTCTCCCTACCCTGAGTCAACCAGCATCTTCTGGTACTGCTGTAGAGATCCAAGCTGTTGACTGTAGTGTTATTTTGTCAGCCATTAAACGATTCATCAGAGTCATTAATTGATTTATTACCGCTGCCTGCGAGTATAGCTTTGCAAATAAAGAAGGATGGAGGTCAGGAGGCAATGGAAATCGGACAAAACAGCACAGCCAGGAGCTGGGCACTCGAATTATCGATAGGAGCCCGCTCGCGCAGGACTGCTGGCATCAGGTTATGGAGGGGAAAAAAAGGGAAAAAAAAGGAAAAGATGTGCTACAAAGCAGGCTGGGGTCTTCAGCTGCAATCTATGCGGGACGTAAAAGGGCTATTAAAACCACCTTGTTTTCCTAACCTAATCCTTCAGGGGAAACCAGGTTATTCTGCTGTATTAACTGTGCTGAAGAGCAGCAGGGAGGAGGCACTGGCGTGGCTGCCCCACGCAGCTCCCCAACCTCCGGCGCATCCCCACCAGCGCTTTGGTGTCACCCAAATCTGCTTTCCCAGGCTGGCTGAGCTGGGAACACAGCTCACCTCTGCTGTCCCACAGCCCTGGGAGGAGCTGCGGTCCAGTGCTTTTATTTATTTACTTTCTTTACTGCAGGGTTTAGGGCTTTGCTGGGCGTGAGGGTTTGCTGCTGCGAGCAGGGTGCGGCGAGCCGTTTCCTGCCCCCCGCCCTGCCGCACGCTCGGCCCCGGAGCAGCCGAGAGGCACCGCCGAGGCCCCGCCAGGGTTTGGGGGGCTGAATTTAGAAAGCAGAGCGGGTGGGTTGAAATCACCATCACCTCCAGAACGTTGCTGCTCCCAGCCCCCAGCTCCAGGGTACCCGCCTAATAAAAGGCAGCACCCTACAAGAGAGGGCTTGGGAAGATAAGGAACTCTCTGGACGTGTTGTCCACACGCGGGGCTGCTGCAAGGGATTCTTCCTCCTCGTCCCCATTGCTGGACACTGAAGAGCAGCATGAAGGTGGGCTAAGGCACTGTACCCCATCCTGCAGGCTCTCAGTGTCAATGGTGGCAAGGCACCAGCCAAGCCCCAGCTCACCACCCACCCAAACCTGCCATGCTTCATCAACACAAGCAATGGTTTCTATAAACAACCATCTATCAAAACCAGGTTCCAAATGGTGGTAGTTACTCTGTCAGTAAATGCAAGCTGGTATCCCCCTGAACGCTCTAGGAGACCATCTTGCCCCAGCATCCCAGGCTGACCATCACCAAACATTTGTTTTTAATAAAAATAACCTCCCAACAGTGGTGCAAGGTGCTGGCAGGCAGCAGAGAGGATGCTCCATTCGTGGGAAGCACCACCAGCACTGGCTGCTCGGCCACCCACAGCCTCCATCAACCCAGCAGTGAGATGGCTTCATGGCACAGATCTAAAACCAAACTAAGGGCGTCTGGGTATTTCCTTTTTGACTTCCAACTGTTTTTGCCCTCTCTCTCCTCTCCAGAAGAGTGGACCAGAGGATTTTGGCTGCATCTCACACCTTGCAGGCACTGTGGGAGAAGCACAAGGCTTGAGGGCAGCTACCTCTGGTAGGAGCACGGTAGGGTGCTCAGGATATGCTGGTGATCTGGTATCTATCTGTCTCCTTTGATTTTATTTTTTTGCCCAGAGCACAGGCTTTGGAGCCTAAAGAAGAAACCGGCGTGCGGGTCAGGACTTAAGCAGGCTGCGTAAACAGGTAATACGGAATTTAATTGGACTCCAGTTAAGCCTTTTCATCTCGTTAAAGCTGCCTTCATCTTATATAGCCAGGTTTTAAATTTAATAATAGAACCCTCCCACACCTCAGAGTAACCCGATTAACACCGGGGAGGACGACACGCCGACCGCTTCCTCCGGACCGAGCCCTCAGATCCTCTCCCACATCAGTCCCCTCCGCGGGCCGGTGCCAGCGCCTGTGTTGCATCAACGTGCACCAAAATAAATAGAACACCAGCCTGCCTGCAGGTTCTGAGAGTGCAACTGCCAGCCCACGTGCCAGCAGCGGGCACCCACTGCGGCACCCACTTCAAAACCACGGCGCCTGCAGAGCCTCTCAGGTGGGCTCAGCGTGTTTTTGGGGCACGCTGTGCTCCCCAGTTGGGATATGCCACGCTCCATCCTGCTTCCCCCAGTGCAAGGCACTTGGATGGATGCTCCAGAAGACAAAACAAACCAGTTTTGGTTTATTTTAGATTAAGAGAAGGTAAAAGAACATTGTGTTGAAGCTTTTGTGTATTTGCAAGATATGAAAAAAATCCCCAAAACAGATCAAATGGGCTCATAACAGTATCACCAAACCACCCAAAAGCCATGGCTGTGCTCCCATAGGACACCACGCTGTGCATACAGGTTCAGCTTAATTATACTTCTACAACACCACAAGCTTTTTGTGCTTATTTTAAATCCATCACCTGCGAGCCACCCGGCACACAAAGCTCCAGCATACACCCTGGTCAGGAACAGCCACGCTCGGCCACTTTTTCCTTCTCCTTTATGGAGAAAGAAACAACCCCCAGCCCCGTATTTTCCTTCAGCCTTAAAAAAAAAAAAACCATTAAAAAAAGGCACAACAGTTGAATGGTATTTCAAGCTAATACGGGGCTTTTTTTGTTGTTTTTTTTTTTCCCCCCTCCCTTGTAAAGGATAATCTGAGACAGCAGCTCCGGCCACGAAACAATAGGATTTTAATCTCTTAAGTCGGCGTCCCCCTTATCCCCGGGAAGGAAACCCCTTCAGTCATTTACAAGTTTGTAAATAAGGCTCTTGGTAGCATCTCGCGGACATCTGCTCCGCCAGCCCGCCAGCGTTCCTGCTAACATTTACAAACATCCTTCCACAAACACCCAGCGCGCTCTGCTGAGCTGGCTTTCTCTAAATATATCCCAAGGANCACACGCGTGTGTACAGGGAGATTTACAAAGGGAAAACTTGTGGGAAGTGAAGCCAGGCTTGCTGGAAGTGCTTCCCCTGACTCAGGAAGGGCTTTGCAGAGGACAGCACTCCAGGGCTTCACACCATGTGGTTGGGTGTTACAGATTCACTCCAACCCTGGTATTTAGGGATGCTTTGCCATGGGCAGCCCCGAGTGCCCCCTATCCTTGGCTTGGAGTGAAGGTGAAGCTGATGGTCCTGGATTTCCCACTGCCAGCATCTTCCCCGGCATAAGATTCACATCCAGCTACACCTTAAACCCAGTGTAGGAAGCCTCCCCACTGCCAAAGAGCTTAAACGGATCCCATGCAATTAGCACCCCGGAAAATGCTGTAAATATACAGGTATTAATTACTATCAATTCTCCTCTAATAATTCCAGCAACAGACAGGCCAGGCTCTTTTCCAGCAATCAATACCATCCATTTCAGGGTCTACCTGCCAAAAAAGTTATATAAAATAATTATATAAAATTTTCATTAGATAATGCAATTGCTTAGGACTATTAATCTACTGCTCATCTATCAGTGTGGGATGCTCAGCTCTGTGAGGGCCACCCGGCAGCTCCTTGCACTAACAACCTGCACTCCCTTCTGCACTGGACACTCAATAGTTCCACCTAAACTTGCTCCTAATGTACCCATACATGACTTTATGGAAAGCCCACAGATTAATTTCAGATTTCAAAAAAAGATCACGATTTTTAAAACCAAAAGGGAAATCATCCCAGCAAGCAAAGTTGCTGGGAAGATAATTTCCTGGAGTTTGCTACAAAGTTGTGATAGTTAAGTTCCACAGGATTTTACTGCCAGTGATGTCCCTTGCTCCATGCTGCAGTTTCTGGGGTGTAACTATGCGGGACTGCATGGCTGGATGCTCAGCGGCACGTGCACCTTCCATCCTTCTCTTTAAGCATCACAGCTAAAATCAAGTCCTCTCTGTTACCAGCCTTTGAAAAGATCAGATTAAGGAAAATACTGCCTCCCTCTCAAAAAACTAGTAATAACGTGGTGATGAGGTGCAGGGGAGGCTGCTGGTGTTGGCAGCTGGACTTCTGCTTCCCAGCGCCTGCTCTTCTCTGCTCCTCTGCCTTCTTCCAGATTGAAACTGCCAAGCGCATTTTGGAAGGGGTTGTAAGTAAAGCTAGATTTAAATTGGTAATCTAATTCAAGAAGGAAAAATAACCCATGACTTTAGGAAAACAGCATGCCACTGCACCACGTGCATTTGAAGAAAACTAGTTTCAACTCATCCAAAGGATTTACTGGCAACTAACGAGGATATTGCCGATCCCAGTGGCAAAACACCCCAAAGGCATCCGGAGTCCGGCAGTGATTTCCCCATTAAAGATGGGTGCAGATTACAAATATATTTTTCTTTTTTTTTTTTTTTATTTTTGCCCCAATTTTTGCCACCTTGTGTTTCAGCCAGTTGATCTCATCGGTTGCTCTTTGCAATCAAAAATAACACAAAACAAGCTATGAGTTTGTGTGGGGAGTCAGTGATGCCTGGTAACTAACCCTCGTCCAAATCCAGGGAAGGGGGTGAGACCCCCTTTACCAGCAACCACCTTTGCAGTGCAGCGGGAAACACTGTGACCTCCCCGGAAAAACATCCTTGTCCATTGTCTGGGCAGTCGGATGCTGTGAGATGGAGCACTGACACCCCAGCACAGCATCCAGCACTTCCCACCCCCAATCCAGGCAGAGAAGACCAAGCCCTGGCTTTACCCCACGGGAAAACATCCCCGGTTTTCTCCGTCCTCTCCCGCCGCGGGGAAAGAGAGGAGAGAATTAATGCAAATACTCCCATTCTTGTCGTGCACTTGAATGCCAAAATATCCCATTTGCTTAAGCCTATTTTACTGCGAGCAGCTGCCCTGGTATTATTCCCCGACACCAAAGGCAAAGGGCAAAAGAAGTTGGTCCGGAGCAGGTGAACACCATCTGCCCGTCCCTGACAAGATGCTCGTGGCCACCATCTTCGTGTAATAACACAAAGCCCGTTTGAACGCCTGCGAAAGGTTACGGCGGCGCTTTTTGAGCAGTGCCGTAACCTTTCGCGGGCGTTCCGGCGGGTTTTGTGTACCCACGGAGGCGGCCAAGCATCCAGCCCCGCTCGCAGCGCAGCGGCCCCTGATGGATTTGCCTGCTGATCTGTGAAAAGTTTTTTCCACAGCGAGCGCTTAAAAAAGGAAATAATTAAAAAAAAAAAAAAAAAGAGGAAAGAAAAAAGAATTAAAAAAAAAAAAAAGCCCCTTCTCTAACAAAGAAATCACCGTTTTTAATAAAGGTGGCTCTGTTGATGTTTGATAGTGCTTTGTAGCACCTTCTCTGCACACCATCTTCCATGGAAAATGCTGTTGGAGGAGTAGAAATGCCTTAAACTGAGGCGGAGGTGGCAGCTGAACTTAACTAAGGGCTGTGACTTGCTGCACGGGGACAAAGTCCGGCACATCCTATAAACCCTGGTGAGGCAGATGGGGAGGAAGGCGGTGGACTTTGCACGGGAGCAGCCGGCACCGCTGTGGCCAGAGCCAGGGCAGCCCTTCAGAGCCCTAAATTACCTGGGATGGACGGACTCAGTGCCCATTTGAGGGCTGCTGTATTCAGGAGTAATGGTGGATATGGGCTTTTGTCCTTGCCACCACCCAAGTAACACCCATCCCATAGGACCCACCCTCCTGGGAGCACTGCCACGACTAACCCTCCATGTTTCTGCACCCAAGAAGCCACTATGGGCTTAGAAATCCTTCATGAGGCTGCAGTTGTGCTCTGAGAGCCAACCCAGTCCTCGACGAGCCATTGCTGGGACAGCAACACCGGAGCACCACAAGGAAAGCTGCTGGCAAACCCCAATCCCAAGCAAGATGGGTTTTGTGACTGAGTGATGATGGAGAAAAGCCATCATGCCTTGGCATGATTCCCATGATTTCCAGGTTGATCTTTGAAAAATGGTGAAAATATTCTTTCTGCCCTTCATGAGGACCTTTTCACTGACATCCTGCCTAGGAAAGGAGCCACAAAACATCTCGAATCCTGGCATTCCTGCAGCATTTTGGTGTGGGGCTATGGAGGTGTGGTGCATCCTGCGTCCCCACAGGGTTTCACTGCCCAGTTTGGAGCTGCAGAGCACCCTGCACCCCCACATCCCACAGCAGCAGCAGTTGGCCACCAACAAAGTCACAACACACGTGACTTCCCAAGTGCTGTATCCCAGGCTCACCCATCCCTGGGGAGCGGGTTTGTCCACGCACCACTGATACTCCTTCCAGGCGAGCTGAAAGCTTGAGCAAACAGCTCAGGTTGGAAACACACCAGGGAAGGTGCAACACGTGGGTGTGAGGTGGTAGCAGGAGGAAAATCCCAGCTTTCCTCACCACCTGGTGGCACAGGATCCTGGCCCAGGCTGTGGGCATCGCTCTAACCCGGCAGCACCGAGACTGAGCTGTGACTCCAGGGACACAGACAAACCTAAGGCAGCGCTAATCATCCCCAGAATTCATCTTTGCGCATCTGCCAGGGGTCAGAGATGAGGATTTTTGGGGAGGGGGGATTGCGGCAACTTTCCCCTCCTCTCCACTCATCTAATCCTCCAGGCTAATCCCTTCCAGCCATATGGAGCCCTCACATCCCAAACCTGCTCCCAGGCTGCCCCTTCGCACCCTCTGTGCCCCTGGGAGTAATGCTTTGGACCTCAGAAGTGGTGTGTGGGTGGGGAAAGGGTGTGATCCCCCTCTCCAGACCCCCGAGAGATCCCCCAACCACTGCACACAAATGGTTTCTAATGAAAATTCACGTTAAAACACTCGAAATCCAGACAAGCACAGCCCCATGTCTGTTCCCTCCCCTTTTTCAACAGCAGAATTTATTGCAGTTATTTGTAGGTGCTGCCCCCCAAAAATAGCGTTTTCCAGGTCTGATAATTGCTCAAGGCATTTGAAAATTATTAGAGCAGCTAGAGCAAAGGACAGGAGGAGTAAATCTGATGTAAACTACTGTGTAATTCTGTGTTGTTCCCAAGAACTGGTGGCTTTCTCCACTGCCAAAAAAAGCCAGGGGCTAAGCTATGCTCGGAGGGGTCGCAGATCTCCCCTGGTAGGCTGGGATTCCTTGGGAGGGGGAGGGTGGATGGGAAGAGACATTTTAACCATTTCAGCGTGTTCTGGAGGAGAAGAGGTGCACATCCATGGGTAAGATGGAATTCAGCAGACCAGCTTGCCTCCTGCTCTGCTTCCTCTCGCCTGCCTTTACCTGGGGATTGGAAACACTGCTCTGAAGTGGCCCTACTTTTTCTTTACCTTACCACCAGCTCTCTGTATTGCTTTGGTGCCGCTGGCACAGCTGAGCTGCAGGACTTCCCCATGGAAAAGTCCCCCTGGGGTTGCACAATTGACAAGGTGCACATCAGGATAGAGGAGGATTTCTGATAAAAATACGGGTTTTAAAAAAAAAAATCCCTGTTTTTTTACACAGAGCGGTTTGGTTAGATGCAACTCCAAGCCACGTCACCCTTAAAGCTTACAAAACAATAATTATTTCTCCTCTAAGAGCACCTCTCCCTGTCAAAACACAGTGATTAATACAAACCCCCCATTTATGAACTGGGAGCTTTTTGAAGCTGGCTCTGGAGGGACCCTATAAAACCAGCGTGCAAACCCCTGCCCCCTGACCCAGCAATAAACTGGTACGTGAGGCAGGAAAACTTAAAGTCTGGAGAGCAAGGCAAAAAAAAAAAAAAGAAAGAGCCCCAGGCTTTCAGACAGCAGAGAGGGGGAGGGAGCAATGTGAGAGCGCTGAGCATCACTGCAAGGTCTTGTTTAGACTGGCAGTGCTGGGAAAAACCTGGCTACAGAGCTGGTGAGCGGAGTTCAAGGGATGGACCGGGATGAGGAGTGCAGGGAGCACAGGCATGATGGTCGTGGCCATGAATTGCTGGTGGAAACTTCCTGATAGGCTTTTCCTCTTTTGTTTGTTTCACATCCACCATTTGATATCCATAGGTAAGAACAGCTCCCCACAGTCAGAGCAGCTCTTTCATCATCACCCCAACACAAACCCAGGCAAGGGCTGGCGGGTTGACACCAGTGGCGTGGCCCCCACAGCACCCTACTCTCCAAAGTGACATTCCTGCAAGCACCAGGCTGGGATGCTGACCCTCCTCAACCCCCAAAGCTGAGCATCCCAAAACCTTCCAGCTTTGAGAGCTGCTTCCCCTCACCTCCCCAAGAGCAAAACACCCCCAAACCCCACAGGGAGCCACAGGAAGCTCCCCAAAAGGCAGAGGATGGCCCATGGCATTCCAGTGAGCTTTTCTAGGCTTTTTTTCTTAGCACAGGCTGGAGAGAAGCCCCCTCCCCTGCCCATCCCTCCTGTGGCACCCTACAGATTCCTGAGTACTGGAGAAGCTCCGGGGCTCTCTGGGGTTCCTCCCTCGCCTCCTCCCGGCGGGACAGGGCACCCACTGTAGCAGCCCCCAGCACCCACCAGGCTTTTGGTGGGCAATGGCCTCTCCTGGGAAAACTCTTCCCAGCTGCAGCATGGAAATGACACGAGGGACGAGGGGCCTTTGTGCGGGCAGCACCCTGCTAAGCCGCACAAAGCTGGGAGCAGGGGGGTTCAAAGGCTCCTGGTGCAGGGAAGGGGCCCCTCCACGTTCCCCCCTCCCCGGGCACCGGCTTTTGTATCGCCTTGGCCGGATTCGTAAACTCCCCTGCCGGAGCTGGCTGGGGCCTCCTCCGCCTGCAATCCCTGCGGATTTTACCTCCGGGCAAGAGCAAGGGGGGGAGAAAAGGGGGGGGCAGCCCAGCGCCTTAAAAGAGCCTGGTAAAAACAACAGACTGCAGTTGGGGGATAGATACACGATGGCTTTAAAAAAGCACACCGCCGAGGAGTTTGATGGCTCTGCCAAAAGGAAAGAAGTGTCTTCCCACTTGCAAACAAGAGTTAATTATAGAAAAAAAGGCCCAGGAAAGTGTTAAAACCATCTGTGCCATGAGGAAGAGGCTGGGGCTGGGCGGGTGAAGGCAGCAGCGCTGACAGCTGCTGTGTACAGGCAGCCTGGACCGCTCCCCCGGCGCCGCACCGTGCCCTGCCATCCTCCTGCCCTGCCATCCTTGCTGTGACATCCTCCCACCCTGCCATCCTTGCCCTGCCATCCTTGTCATGCCATCCTCCCACCCTGCCGTTCCTGCTGTGCCATCCTTGTCACACCGTTCTCCTGCTCTGCCATCCTTGATGTGCTATCCTTGCCCTGCCATCCTTGTCGTGCCATCCTTACCACGCCATCCCTGCCACACTACCCTTGCTGTGCCATCGTCCCCAGCAAGCCACAGGTCCTACCTGCCTTAGCATGTACCGTGGGTCCCCAGCAGGATCCCCCCCAGCAGCCTCCCTCCTGCAGGGATGCACAGGGCAGGAGCTCCAGGTTCCTCAGGAAAAGGCATCACCAAGCCCCAAAAGTAGCCTGGATGGCACAAAAGGGACATCCCTGGGATGCACAACGCAGCCTCGCCAGAAGACCTGCTCTAAATACATCCCACTGAAGCATCACACTGGTACACCCCATGAGAGAGACCTCTAGGCACCCGTTTTCACCCCAAACCCTAGAGAAACACAGCCCAAGTGATGATGCCAAGTGCCCCACGCTGCCTCCACCATCTCCTCGGCAGGGCTGACGATGGACATGCCTCCTGCTGTGGGAAGGACGGAATCCACAGGAGGCCAGACCAGCCTGCAGGGCTGCACACAGCGCCTGACCCCGCAGCCGGATCCCAACCGCTTCACAAATATTTACCTAGCTGGTTTTTAAACAAACCCCAAATGCCAGAGAGTTTAAAGTCCATGTCCTAAACAGCTCCTGCCTTGCTCTTGCCTGCCCTCGGGTCCCCAGCCGCCTGCCCAGGGAGCCTCCAAGCCCCTGCACCCTGCCCCGACCCCTGGGTTTAAGGAAACTGCAGGCAGCAGGCTCCTGCCTGGTCAGGCAGCTGGGCTGGAGGCAACACTTCTGCCCCTGATTTTATTAGGGACATTCAGGCTTGATGATGCCTGAACACTCAACCGGTGCATTTCAGAGGAGCCCTCATGCTGAGGAGCTTCCATATAGATTCACTGCAGAAAATAATTAGCCATAATTAAGGGCTTCTGGTTTATGGCTCCAAGAATCGTTTAAACAGCAGAGCCCTGTTCAAATTAAGTTCCGGACTCACCAATTAATATTTCTTTGCCCCGCTACGGTTTAGTTTCAAACTTCTGCTTGGAGAGCAGCCTGGGCTGCACAGATCAGGGCCAGAGCTGCTACTCCTGCGAGAAGGCAAAGGAGCTGCACAGTTGGGCCTGGCCCCAAAATCATTTTATTTTGAAGCAAAAACCTGTTGTGGGTAAGAGAAGGGAAGAAGGAAGGATAAAACTGATGGGCGCTGGAAAACATGACAGTGGATGAAAAGCAAGAAGGTGCTGCCAGTTTGTAGATGGCTCTGAGACCTGACATGGCACCAATGCCCACGGCACAGAGGGATCAGCTGGAATCTTGGCTTACCAAGTCTGAGTTTTGAGGCAGTTTCAGGCTCTATGTAGCAACTACCCACCAGGCCAGCCCCCGCCCCACCTGCAGCACTCCCTCCCTATGGACAACATATGGCACGTCTCACCTCATTAGAGACATAACTAGCAGAAATAATATGCAAGTCTTCACACAAAATCTGAACTAGTGCACCAGAACAGGCTCTTCAGCACTGAGGTTTGTGGTGTGTCCCACCAAACCCTGCTCCAAAATCCAGCTGTGGATCCTGGAGCCTGCTTGTCCTCCACACCACCAGCCTGGGCAATATCAGTCGGGCAAAGCAGAGTTAAATCTCGAGATCAATATTCATATCAAGGCAGCTTCTGAGAGGTTTCAGTTGGTTAAGTAGCCTTGAGATTTTGGCTGCGAAAGGCAGCGCTGCTGACGCGGCCGTAGGTGCACTCCGGGGTCATCCATACAATTGTGATCTCCGGAGGAAGTTGCTGACGAGAGGGAATCATAGAATCACTGATGTCAGAAAAGACCTCTAAGAACATCGAGTCCAACCCAGCACTGCCAAGCCCACCGCCAAACCACGTCCCCCGGGGCCACATCTACACGGCTTTTAAATCCCTCCAGGGATGGTGGCTCCATCACTGCCCTGAGCAGCCTGTTCCAAGGTTTGACAAGCTTTTCAGTGAAGAAATTTTTCCTAATATCCAATCTAAACCTCCTGTGGTGCAACTTGAGGTCATTTCCTCTCATCCTGCCTATTCCAGTAGTCCCAGGCTGCTGGGATAGGATGCAGGAATCCCTCATGGGTGGAACCTTGCAAGCGACCTCCACAACACATACATTAAAACTTTACTTTTTCCCACTTTTTAATTAACACCAGCCCTGTGTTAGCAATGGTGAAGGGGTGTGCCACTATCCACCACAAGGCACCAAGCTGTGATGCAATCCCACCACTCTGGACCAGGTAAAGGACAAGAAAAGAGGAACCCATACGATGGCTTGCAAGGAGTTTTGTCCCCAGCATGGTGAGGACATCACATGAGGATGCTGGCCCTCAGCCTGGATAGCTTCTCCTCTCCAAGGAAGGTCCTGAAGCAACCCCAGGGCCACCAAGGAAAGCACAGATGATGCTGCAAATCACTGAAACTCTTTCCACAGTTTTCTTTGAGGAAAAAGGATGTTTTCCCCTTTGTCTTCTGCTGCTTCCTCCAGCAGAAAAAACTTCAGAGAGTCCAGGGAGCAAAACCCCAATGCTGCTCTGTCACCCAAAAGGGCATCTTCACGGACATGTGGTGCCTGCCCAGAGGCACAAGCTGGGAGCACCGCTGGCTCCTGCCAACTGCAGGGCTTTTCTGAGTATGATCTAGGAGCACCCTGGGAAGCACGCACAGAAAACAGCCATATCATAAACCAACTCAACTTCATGACCTGAACGTTTTTAAGACATAGCAGGAGCCTCTGTACTGTGGCCATAACTGCAATATATCAGTTAGCCATCACTTCCACCAAGATCTAGTGCTCCAGATCTCACAGCAAATGCTGACTTAAAGACCCATATCAAATACATTATGATACCACTGTTTCCCGTTACCCACGCTGATGATTCAATTAATTTAAAAACAGCAGTGAAATTTAATTTCACCATTAACCCTGCAATCCCCAGCAAATGCCAGCTGGGAAGGCAGCAGCCACCTGCCCAACTTTGGATGGACTGGAGGGGTAGAAAGAGAGTGAAAGGGTAAAGTATCAGAAAATTCAGATGTGATAAGTAAAATGGGGCAAGGCAGGATCTTTTCTAAACCCTCTGAAGAGCTTGAAAGTGCAGGAAAGTTTGCAGGAGAGTCGGGACAGGGAGCAGATGAGGGGTTGCAAAGGGTTTTACTGCCAACAGCCTCTTCCAGGAAAGGCTCACTCTCCTCCTTCCACCTCCTTCCATCAGCACCACTCAAATACACGGGGTCCTGCCCAACTCCAAAGACAAACACCACGCAGAGCACAAAATACACCAGCAGACGCCCTCCGAAAGGGCAACCCCCGGAGCCTGCCCAGGCCCTGCCTCGGCTCCATCAGCAGGGCCAAGGGTTAACAAGAACCATCAAATGGAGTGCAAGCTGTTCTTTCACGGGGGTAAAAGGTTGCCCTTTCGAGATCCGCAGTGATGGTCTGCACGTAGGCTCAGGACTCAGGTCAAGTGGGGTTCACCCGGGGCTTCGTCAGGCAGCCCAGCTCTCCGCAGAGGAACAGCACAGAAGGGACACGGCCGCCCGGCGAGCTTCCCTCCCCGACACGTGGCCGGAGAAGAATAGTTAGCCCAAGCAGAGCTCTCCCATCTGCTTTTGTTTTCCACTCCTCAGTCCTGGGCTCTGCTAAAGCCCCTGAAGTCACCGGGCATCTGTTCTCCTCCACCCATCGCAATCTGCCAGCCACCGCCGCTCTGACAGCCATCCATCACGCCGTAATACGCTGACCACGAGACCCAGTGGGACATCATTTTCAAGTCAAATGCAGCAGTTAGCATAAAATAAAGCATCGCCCTGGTTTGTTGCTTTGTTGGGGTTTTTTTTTCCCCCCTNGAAAATGGCAATTCTACTCTTCTGAGTCATAACAATTATGACGTTGTGATAAGAAACGTTTTCTATGAATTTTTAAGTACCAGTAATCCTGTTTTGCAATTGTCCCCCGGGAACAAGGCGACAGATTGAATGGGGCTGACAGTTATTTCCATCCTGACGAACGCGGCTCCGACGCGCCGTCTCCTCCCTCCAAACTTCCCGGCCCAGCGCTCAGCCCACCGCTCCAGCTTGTTGGGTGCAAGCAACGTGGAGCTGGCTTGGCCACTGGTGTGACTGAGGATATGCCCAAACACCCTCTGGCTCCAAACCCTGAGCACATACTCTGCTGTGCACCCACAGAGCAGAGCTGCCCTCCAACAGCGCACACGGGGAAGAGATGTACCCGTGAAGCCCCTTTTCCTTGGACACGCAGCCATGCCCTCAGGAAACCTTCAGCTGTGAGCTACGAGGTGAGTTGAGCATCTTGGTCCCCCCTGATCCTGGCACAGCAAACATCCTCGGAGGTCCAGGGAAGATGAGGATCAACAGGGGATGCACTGCTTGATGTTTCACTACTTGAGATTCCAAAATTTTCATCACCACTCTGAAACTCTGCAGATTTATCTCACTGATACAGGAGAGAAGGCGGCAGGAAACACCTTTTTGTTCAAGTCTTTCAGACTGGGAACAAAACCAGCTCCTTTTACCTCTTTTGTAAAATGAGCACCGTCATCAGAATCAGTGCCGAGGAGCGAATTTGTTTTGCAGAGGATCAAATAAATAATGGATGACGAAGGAAAGCTGCCACGGCGAGACTGCTCGGGAGATGCTCTGCTCCAGGCAGCCTTTCCCGAAATGCTCCTAACAGATCCTCACACTGGCTCCTGCTCCAGCAATGCTCCCCAAACACAGGTACCAAGGGGTGCACTGGCCAAAGTGACACCCTCCAAGACATCAGTGACTCGTGGCTGTTGTCTCTGGCAACCCGTAGCTCTGATGGGAATGTGTTTAATTGCCATCAGGCAAGGACAGAGATGTGGGATGTGCTCCTGCAAACCCAGGGCATTGTGTGGGCCCTGGGAGCTGAGCAGCCTGGCACAGAGCAGCATCCCTACTGGAAAACACGGCTTGCTGTCCTCCTGCACTGGCCATTCTCAGCCTGTCAGTAAGTCTCAATCAATCCTTTCAATAAGCTGTGGTTTTTTTAAAAAAGGAAACACTAAGTTTCTGCTTCCCTGCAAGCAGTCACCCCATGCCTCTCCCACCTCCACCCTGGAATGGCTCTGTGCCACCACGCCAGCTCCCAGCAAGAGCAGGGATGATGCCACATGCCCATCTACAAGGGAAGCTTGGGCCTTCAGTGCTCTACAGCCAGGAGATATTAAAATCAGCCTGTCAATTTACATGCAAATTTATTTTAGATGCGACAGAGGGCTTACAAAAGAAGGTGTACTAGATGCTGTTTGCTTCTGCTAAGGCTGTTGTGATTTGGCTCCCAAGTATTGGATGGGTGAGCTTGAGGGGTAGGTGCTGGGATGCAGAGGCTTTCACCTCTGGATCAGTCTCAGGCTGAAACCCAGCTCCACAAAGACCAAAAACCATCAGTGTGAGGGCAGTGCAAGCTGCTGCTGGTGGAGCAGTGCAAGCTCAGAAGCGTGCCCACCACCCCTGCCCCTCTGCCTTGGCAAATCCTCTTCGGTAATGATTCCACCTTGGGAAGGTTCTCCCCAGCATCCTTTGTCTTCTGCTTTGTTTTCCTTCCCTGAGCCTGGGGCAGCCTTCCTTCTGTCCTCCTCTTCCTTCTGTCCTCCTCTTCCTTCTGTCCTCCTCTTCCTTCTGTCCTCCTCTTCCTTCTGTCCTCCTCTTCCTCCTGTCCTCCTCCTCTCCTCCCTGTCCCCACCGCCGCCGCCCTGGGGCCAGGCTGCTGCACCCGGCAGGTCCCGGGGCTGTTTCTCAGAAAGTGCAACCGTTTCTGCAGAAAGTTTGGCAGTTTGGGCCAATGGCAGGGGTTTCTTTAATCAACTCAAATGGCATTTTCTGCAGATAAGTCTCCCACTCTCGGCCGCCAAGAGAAAGCCAGTCGGACGGCAGCAAGGAAGAAAAAAAAAAAACCCCAACACAACCCCCCCCCCACAGAGAGAGGCTGCAAAGTCACCGCACAAGCTCGCGGGGTGATTATTTATAGCCTTTCCCTCTGCAAAAGCCAAAAATAATTGTTCCAGCCCAATTAATGAATTTCTGAACGCTGGGCTCGGGGGTAGACACCGAAGTGCAGCACTTTGAGCTACTTGCAATGTACTGGGCTCTGGGATAATGTGTTTAAGAAGGGGGAAAACTTACTGTGCAGGAGCCAATGCAGCCAGAGAAGAGAGGAGTGAGAACATGAATGCAGCAACCCTGCAGACCCCAAGGTCAGTGGGGAAGGAGGGGGAGGAGGTGCTCCAGGCACTGGAGCAGAGGTTCCCCTGCAGCCTGTAGTGCAGCCCATGGTGAGGCAGCTCTGCCCCTGCAGCCCACAGAGGTCATGGTGGAGCTGAGATCCACCCGCAGCCCACGGGGAACCCCAGGCAGCAGCAGGGGGATGCCCAAAGGAGGATGTGACCCCATGGAAGGGCCCCACACTGGAGCAGTTTGGGAAGAATTGCAGCCCAGGGGAAGGACCCATGTTGGAGAATTTTGTGGAGGACTGTCTCCTGCGGGAGGAACCCCATACTGGAACAGAGGAAGAGTAGGAGGAGTCTTTCCCCCGAGGAGGAAGGAGCAGCAGAAAAAGCTGTGATGAACTGACCATGGCCCCCATTCCCTGTCCCTCTTCACTGATGGCAGGAAGGAGGGAAAGAAAACCAGGAGTGAAGTTGGGCTCGGAAAGAAAGGAGGGGTAGGGGGAAGGTGTTTTAAGCTTTAGTTTGTATTTTTCATTATCCTTTTCTGATTCGATTGGCAATAAATTAAATTAACTTTTACTTAAGTTGAGTCAGTTTTGCCTGTGATGGTAGCTGGTAGCTGAGTGATGCTTCCCTGTCCTTATCCGACCCACGAGCATTGTGTGGTATTTTCTCTGCCCTGTCAGCTGAGGAGTGATAGAGTGGCTTTGGGGGTCACCTGGCACTCAGGTGGGGTCAGCCCACCACCTGCCAGTGGCAGCTGGTGAGGTGGGATGGCTGAAGGCCGTGGGCATCCCCAGAGAGCCGTGGGCATGGCAGCGCTTCCTGGATGCCAGGGTTTGGTGAGGAGGACTTGCCTTACGAACTCACCTCCACGGGGTTGAGGTGAAGCTCCCCAGAGGTTCCCTAGTAAAGGGCTGGGCTCTAACAAGGTTTCACTACAGCCAGCACTGAACCCCAGAAACCCCTGTGAAGGTCTGACCATGGTCACCAGCTGGGAACAAGCATGGGAAAACAGAGTTGGGATCCTTCCACCCTGTCCCAAAGCCCACCAAGACCAAAAGCCTTCTGCAGCCCCCTCTTCAGGCATCTTCCCCAGACACTTCTGCCCTCCCTCAGCTTCCCATTTCTCCTCACAAGCCCTCTAGTTTTGTTTGGAGAGCATTATTCCTTCTCCACAGGCTCAACCCACTCACACCACCGCTGCCTTTTCTATCAGCAGGAGAAGAGGAGCAACTCCATTTGCATGGGAATAGAGAGGGGGAAGCACCAGGCATCCTCTCCAAGTTCCCAAGCTCTGCAAGCAAACCTTGTCTAATAGGAAAAAAAAAAAAGATTACATTGTCCTGGTTTTGGCTGGGATAGAGTTAATTTTCTTCCTAGTAGCTGGTACAGCGCTGTGCTATGGATTCAGTATGAGAACAACGTTGATAACACACTGGTGTTTTTGCTGTTGCTAAGTAGTGCTTACTCCAAGTCAAGGACTTTTCAGCTTCCCATGTTCTGAAAGCGAGGAGGTGCACAAGAAACCAGGAGGGAGAATGGCCAGGAGAGCTGACACAAACTGGTCAAAGGGATATTCCACACCAGAGAATGTCGTGTCCAGTATATAAAGTGGGGGGATTTGGCCAGGAAGCATGACTGGTGCTTTGGGACAGGCTGGGCATTAGTTAGTGGGTGGTGAGCAGTTATACAGTGCCTCAGTTATCTTTTTTAGGTTTTACTTCTCTCTTTCTGTCATGCCTCTTTTCATTCCTATTATATTTTATTTCAATTATTAAACCGCTCTTATCTCAATCCATGGGTTTTGCTTTCCACTCCCCCCACCCCACCCCATTCTCCTCCTCATCCCACTAGGGCAGAGGTGTGAGCAAAATGTGTGAGTACTTAATGTGGTTTAATCAGCAAATCATATATATACCCCATACACATGGCATGTGTGACAAACATCCACAGACTGGATGGTGGAGCCAAGCCAAGGGGTAGTTCAGGGCTCTACAGTTGCTGTCCTTGCAGCCAAAACTGATCCCCCAGGTTGGGTTTTANAAAACCAACAACCAAAACCATGTATAATCCTGTGCTGGAGCCCCAGGAGCCCCTGGCAGCAGAGCACAGCGCTCCGTGCACGGACGGCGCGCGCTGGCTGATTGGCAGCCTGTCCGTCTGTCCGTGCCTGGGGACCCAGCTGACCGCCCGAAATCCCTGCCGAGAGGGACAAATCCTGGAAAGCCTCACAAAGCAGAGATAGGGGAGGAAAAAAAAAAAAAANGAATGTCGTGTCCAGTATATAAAGTGGGGGGATTTGGCCAGGAAGCATGACTGGTGCTTGGGGACAGGCTGGGCATTAGTTAGTGGGTGGTGAGCAGTTATACAGTGCCTCAGTTATCTTTTTTAGGTTTTACTTCTCTCTTTCTGTCATGCCTCTTTTCATTCCTATTATATTTTATTTCAATTATTAAACCGCTCTTATCTCAATCCATGGGTTTTGCTTTCCACTCCCCCCACCCCACCCCATTCTCCTCCTCATCCCACTAGGGCAGAGGTGTGAGCAAAATGTGTGAGTACTTAATGTGGTTTAATCAGCAAATCATATATATACCCCATACACATGGCATGTGTGACAAACATCCACAGACTGGATGGTGGAGCCAAGCCAAGGGGTAGTTCAGGGCTCTACAGTTGCTGTCCTTGCAGCCAAAACTGATCCCCCAGGTTGGGTTTTACACGTCCTGGGAATATTCATCTCTTGGCTACCCCCTAAACAAGCTAACCACCCACAAAACAGCATGAGCCACAGGCATGGCTGGTGATTGCAAGGAGAAAGCCTGGGTTCCCTCTGCCTGTTGGCTTGACCCACTGGGAAGTCTCAAAAAAATACCGGTTTTGTAAAAACAGGTAAAGCAGAGAGAAACCCAACTGCTCTGGTGGCTCCAGCTGAAGAGCCAGCAGAGGAACTCATGTGGGAACCCAGAGATGCTCCCACAGCAAACCCACAAATAGACACCTTTCTTTTTAGAGACACCATATACTTTTTCCTTACTGGGGAAGGAGTTTTCCTTTGGTATCCCCCTTGGGAGGACCAGATGAGTCTTGCTGAGCTGCTCTCATGACAGCCAACACCCAAGGGCCCCATGAGATGCACCCTACGCCAGGAGGTGCTTCCAACTCAGGCACCCAGCTGAGCCAGATGCCTAAACCCACCAAAACCCACCCGCTCCCTTCCACACCACGACCATCTTCACCCTGGCATGACCCACACAGGGAGAGGCACGCATCCTCCTGGCCATCTGCATCCGTGGGCCACCTCCAAGCAGCACGAGCTGGGGCGCGAGCACGCCAGCGTGGGCTTTGAACCGAGCTAGGGGACCCCCACCTGGGGGGAAGGTGGGGCAGGGGGGACCCTCTCTTTACCCCTGCAAAGCACTGCCCCCCCCTTTCCCGCGAGGCTGCGCCGGCTCCAGCCGCTCCCGCGATCCAAGCGGAGCAGATGGCACGCGCAACACTTACGGCTTCGCTTTCCAGCCGCCATCGCAGAGCTGCTTCTCAGCAGGGCGGAGGCGGGGAGGGGGGGGGAGACGGCTTTTTTTTTTTTTTTTTTTTATTTTTTTTCCCTGGGAATTTTTTTTTTTTTTAAAAAAAAAAAAAAAAAAAAAAAAAAAAAAAAAAAAAAAAAAAAAAAAAAAAAAAAAAAAAAAAAAAAAAAAAAAAAAAAAAAAAAAAAAAA
>VXAC01001028.1:715783-727062 GCA_013399225.1 Rhipidura dahli
AAGGAGGGAGAGAGGAGAAAGAGGCATGGAAAGGAGGAGAAAATGTGGAGCGGCATAAATCAGGCGTGCGGGGGGAGCCGGGGAGCACAGCAGCACGTGCTGCGTTCCAGGCGCAGGCAGCGCACACGGATGGGTCCTGCCCGGCAGGGTGAGCACTGGGAAACAACCAGCCTCATGCCCCAGGGAAAGGGGCCCCCACCCAGCCCCTCCAGGTGCTAATTTGGTGTGGAGTATTGGCTCTTCCAGCCAGCTCACCGTCATTCCCATGTTGAAGTCTCCTTGGAAAAGAAAAAGCCTCTGCTGGTGCTGGCGCAAAAGATACACGATGGTAAAAATTAGAAGGGTTTTTTTGCACCCTTCTTCCCACCCTCAGGTCAGGTTGGGGACAGCAGGTGTGACAATTCCTGCTGAATTCCCCTCAAATGAGAGCAGTAAAATGGAAACTTGCTCCCAAAAGCTGTCTTCTTCCCACCAGCCCACTCCAAATTCGTAATAAAGAGAGGGGCAAAGCTCAAGGCAAACCCAGCTTTGCTGTCACTGAGGGGCTGCAGTGAGATTGTTTCACACCATGCTGAGGGGCTGCTGGCATTGCTGCCTGGCTGTAATCCTGCCCTCTGACCTCACTCCCATGCCAGCACCCCTGCACCCTGCCAACCAGCTGACAGGAGAAACTTAATTAGCCATGTCCATCAACCCCAAACATCTGTAACCAGCAATATTTACAACCAGAAATAAAGAGGAGTGACCTTCGCGGTGTTGAAAGACAGTTGGGTTCTTGTATTACAACAGTGGGGACAGGCAAAATTCATTATCTCTAATAGCCATCCTTATAACCAGATTAAACACAAAGGCAGCAATTCCATATTCCCTGACCTGCCACCATCCCCATCCCGAGCAGAGGGGAACTCCCCCTGCCACAGCACTGCTCACACAAACCCCACAGCTGCACACTCAGCTGATGTTTATGCATGGGGCCATCCCCATCCCTCCTCCCCAGGAAAGACAATACCCAGGGGCTCATCCCACCCCAAGGGCTGGGACACCCAGCTGGGGTCACATCTCTCCTGGTCCTCCAGGCAGCTCTAAGGAGATGCTCAGCTCCCCTACGAACACTCTGGAGGTACCATGGGTAAGCTCCCTGCTGCACCAGGGATGTTGTGGTGGTACCTGGAGCCAGTGCTGGAGATGTTTGCTCAGAGGATGCAAACGAAAAGCACCGAGTTTCCAGCATGCAACCAAACAGAGCCCAACCCTCTAGGCATCACCATCATCACATCCCCATGCACAGACATCCCCAGGCACGAGGGGTTTTGTCCTGAAGACGCAGCCAAGGCTTCCACCTCTGGCTGCAAGATCCTCGTGGTGCCAATCACTGGCCAGAGGAGCCAGAGCCTGTTATTTTCATCAGAGGATGTTCTCCGTGGGGATCTTCAGCTGCCAGCCAGGAGAAACAAGCCACTGGAGAAACCCTGAGACTCCTAATGGCTTTTCCTCCACCAGCCCCAACTCCTGCTGCAGTGTGAGGGCAGCTCTTTCTCCAAAGGATGAGCACCAGCGAGGCCAGCTGGTTTCTCCAGCGTTCAGCAGCAACAAGTTAGACTGCTTGGAAAACACTTAAGGCTGGGGGGGAAGCTTCAAATGGACCAAGCGGACGATGCACCGCGCCGGAGCAACGGTAAAAGTTAAAATTAATTAGCTGGCAGGATGACAAAGAAGCCATTGTGCAGCACGGTGGAGCAATCCAAGTACAAAGGCTTTATATAAGTCATGTTGAAAACTCCTTGATGACTGCAGGTAAGGACGGACAAGCTGTCAGGACGTGCCACAACACCCTGAAGGGCTCCGGGATAAGCAAGTAAATCTTCTTTTAATGATGAAATGAGCCCTAGGAGCCTCAGCCTGGACCTTCTCTCCAACAGAGACTGGCAAAGGTGTGAAGCACCTGGGTGCTATTGGTGCTGTAATACCCAGGATAAAACAAAACCATCTGTTTTGGGGTTTCCATGGAAAACTGCACTTGAGCTGGGCTAAAGGGACCCATATGCATCTTGGAGTAGCGTTTGCTTCCTTGTGAGCTCCCACCTCCACCCCCAGCCATACCCCACAAAGCACATCCCTGCCAAAAGCCCCCCTGATGAGACCAAGCGTTTCAAAGTGTGGCTGTCCCTGCCCCAAACCAGACCCTAACAGGGTCTCACAAAACCAAACCCACCTCCTGGTTCACGCCTTGCACAGAAAAACCCCAAAGTGTTTCCAGCACTAACGGGCAGACCCAGGTTCTGTTCCTCAGGAAGGAGTGGGCACTGTCCCAGAGCCCCGGGAATGCAGGAGGGGGGCTGAAGGTGTGATGGAGAGTCACCCCAAGCTGCCACCAGCCATGAGCCCCAACCATCCTGCCAGCAGATGGGCACAGGGAGGCTGGGTGTGATTTACACCCCACCAGCTGCACAGCTCTCCGGCAGAAAAGAGCTGAGAGGGAGAAAAGCCCCTCTCCCACCTTTCCTGGTGTGAGCATCGCTCCTGGGCAGGGAGATGTGGAGGTTCAAGCAGCTTCTGCACTAGAGGCTGCCTCACCCCATTGGGGCTTCCCCCCAAAAACCAGGATGAGCACCCAGTGAGGGCCACGTAGAGCAGGAGGGCAAGGAGGATGCTCTGCTAGGCTTTGGCAGGGCAGAGGAGCCAAGCGTGACGCAGCACCCTTATCTGCCCACCCCAAACCAGGGTGCTTCAAGGAAGTGCCCTGCCCCCTTCCTCAGCTTGCCCTGCCTTTTTTCCCTTAAAAAAAAAAAAAAAAAAAAAGGCAAAAAACACAACCCCAAACAACCAACCTCCCAACTGCTCCCCGGCCCGGAGGCTGAGCTACAAAACACTGCATTAGGGCAGGAAGCTGCCTGCCTGGGGACACAGCTGGGCACTGCCAGCTACCCATGGGGTGACAGAGGGGCATTTCCCACCCTGCAGTCAGCACAAATGGGTAAATAAGCAAAGCCAAGGCTTGGGAACACCCTCGCAGCAAGGCTGCTCTGGAAGGAAGGAGATGCCAGCCGGCCACTTGCTGTGGTGGGCACCAGTCAGTGCTGGACCAGGCAACCCAGGTACGATGGCAGCTGTGTGGGTGGGAGCTGGGACAGGAGCAGGGCACATAAGGAAATCCATGTCAGGTAGGAGGGACTGGCTGTGGGCTGTTGTACCTGCTGGGAATGCCATGGGATGCCAGCACTCCAGCTGTGCTGGGCAGGTTGTGCTCACCAGCAAGTCAGAGCTGCTGCAGTGCATGCCCTGCTTCAGTTTGTAGCCAAAAAATTCCAATTATAGGTGCAAGATCAGCCTTGAGAGATTGTAAAAACCTGCCCAAATTCAGGGAAAATGGGAAGGAAACCCCCCCCACCCCAGACCCTGTTTGAGGCAGGCAGGAGGGGTGGTGAGAGCTCATTTTCACTACAGAAAGCTGCCGCACCCCAGGAGGAGAGGCACCAGATCAAATGTTCAAGGGTTGATGCAGAAACATTAAGGAAAAAAAAATTAAAAAGAAAATGTTAGCTCAAGACACAGCCAGAGGTCTTCCTTTGGACTTTATCTTAAGGCAGCAGGCGCAGCCTCACACACGGACAGACAGACAGACAGACCCCACAGCCTTGCACCCGGCCTGGGGAACGAAGAGGTGGAAATCACCTTGCTAAAAACCACTGCTCGTGGTGGCAATGGCCACAGAGGAGCAAGAGTAAGGCAAGTGGGAGGGTGTTGGATGGCCAGGCACAAAGCACTGCTCTGTCCCACCACTCCAAAATATACAGGCACATGCACCTCTATCTTTATCCATATGTACATCTTAATTCTGCATATTCCACAGATATAACTGCATATGTACACACATTTTTTCTGTTTAATTTTGATACTAACAGTCACCATGCATGCCACATTAAGCTCAGGCAGGAGAGTGAGCATTTTTCCTCTCACTCCTCTTATAAAAAAAAAAAAATTCATCAAATGCACAAACACAAAACAAAAGAAAAGCTGGTCTTATCATGCAGAGCTGTGCCCCATCCAAACCCAAATCCTACCCAAGCCCCCCAGGTGCCCCTCTTGCCCTGGCTAGCACAGGAGACTGGTGACATCGCTCAGGGGATGAGAAAAGGGAGGTGGCAGTGGGTGGGTGGGCAGCAGGATCCCATTACATGTGAGAAGCAGCACCTAGAAGCTATCCCATATTTTGGAAATTCCCCCCTAGACTGCACAGCTGTAGCTTTGAACTCAGCTCCTGGCACTTGTGGCCACAACCAAGAGTTTTGAGAGAAGAAAAGAAAAAAAAACCTAAACCCCAAATTGAGGCAGAGGTATTTGTTTACTTGCAAAGAGACATTTTTGCTCCCTGCAAGCCTGGAGAAAAGCACTGTTTCCGACCCGCCAAGACCCCAGCCCTGGGGTGTCCCCCCAGGGATCCGCAGGGTGAGGACTGAGAGGGAGAACATGCTGGGAAATAAGGAAGAAGGTGCTCATGGGCTGAGCAGAAGCCTCAGCAGAAGTTAGGGAGGCTCCTCCCTGACCCACGAGCGGGATGCTGGCAAGACAGGTGTGTGAGGCTCATGGGTATACCAGCCCATCCTGTGGTCCCCGTGGGCAGGGCAGGGCAGATCCCAGCACCAGCCAGGCTGGACACAAGGTGCTCCTCCGGGTGCTGCACCGCTCTCCCTCAGCCACCCTCTCTGTTCCTGAGGAAAACCAGGAACAAACGCGGCTGCAGCAGCTCCCCCCGGAGCACACCCCCACCAGCGAGGGCTTCGCACAGCCGGGTGCCATTTCGGCGGTGCCAGCTCTGCGCGGGGGCGTCAGCGGCAGGAGAGGAGGAACAGCCAGAGCCCCCCGCCCGCTCCCCGGGACCAGCTCTGGCAGCTGTTTCCAATAGAACCAGGGACAGCTTTACAAGAGAAAAATAGCGAACAAAAGGTAGGAGAAAATCCAAGTTTCCAAGGTAAGGAAGGAAATGATCAGGAGAACAGGAAAGTCCCACTCGTACCCAACACACGGCGTCCTGACCCAACACCTCCCCACTGCCCGCTGCCGGACAGGAGCGCCCGTGCCGGCCACGGCTTCCCTGGCGCGGCTTGGCACGGTGGCCCCTCGCCCTCTTTGTTCCTGAGAAGGGACCCCCGAACGCCGGGGAGGGCAGGGCTGCGAGCTTTGTGCTCGCCCGGAGCCCAGCATCTGCCGGGGGCAGGCGCTCCCCCCGCAGCGGGTCCCCTCGCCGGCCTCACCGCGCTCGCCCACGTGGCCGCCGGGGCAAACAATGGGATGGCGCTGGGCTGCCGCGCTCGCCACGCAAGGCCTTCCTCCTCCTCCTCCTCCTCCTCCTCCCTGCTGCGGGCTTTGCCTGACTCCGGGGGGAGGGGGATTANCTCCAGTCTGGCTCACTGCTGCGAACGGGCTCGTGGCAAGGCGAGGGCACGCTGACCCGCACACACCGGGATGGGCAACGGGGCAGCAGGGCAGGACCTCCATGGGCAGCGGGCAGACCCCAGCACCCAGCCATGCAGGGGGTCCCCACCCGTGGCACAAACCCCCACCTGCCCTCCCATCCCCAGGCAGGACTGAAGAAATCCTTCCTCTCCTCCCATCTCACTCCCGGCTTTTTTGGAGAACCCCCTCCCGGACTGGAGCCAGAGAAACTTTGCATCTTTGCACCATTTGTTGATATAAAATCCATCCCCTGCCTTACTTTTGCAGAGGCACTCGGGGTGCGGTGGAGGGGGGGAACGTCTGTTTCTATTTGAAACCGTCAAAATTAGCATTCAGTAATTAAAAATCACACCCTTTCTCTTAATAACCTAACCAGCATGATACAATCAGGTTGTGCCAACTCTTTAATCTAATTGACTAATTACAGATTTTAATTTAGTCAGTTACTGAACAACTGTTGACAATTTGTTTTCATTAGGGACAGAACAGGATAAATATTTAGGCTCCCCAGTCAAAGACTAAGACATAAGCTCTGGGCTCTGACCTCCGGTTTCACAATGGAGCCTTCTCCATGGGCATCACCCGTGGAAAGGTGCTGCTCTGAAATGTCCTAGTCCTGCTGCTGGGCAGCAGGAAGTGTGGCAGCAGAGGTTGTTCTGTCATGACAGCCAACGTTGTTTAAAATATAATATGAAACTAATCCCTCTTTGCATGGTACTCCAGCAAGAGCGGGCTTTAAAGGACACCCAGGCTCACCAGTACCCTAAACTGGGAGGGAAGGCCAAGCCCAGCACTGCTGGGAGAGGGAATATCTGGATTTATTTATTTTTGCAGCAATTTTTTTTAAAGTGATGTGGGGAGTTCTGCAGCTGCTCCTGGCAGCCTGCCACTCCTGAAGGAAACTCCTCTCTCCAGTTACCTACCAGGGAACCCTGTCCCTGCAGAGTGGAGCTGGATGCAGCCCAGACGGAGCGCAGTCCTGCATGGAAACAGGACAGAGCTGTGCGTGCCACCGCCGAGCCACGTGCCCAGGGCTCAGGCAATGCCTCTGGGGGCTCACACAAAGCTGCTCCCAACCCCTGTCCCTGCGCTGTGCTAAACCTGCCCCAAAAACATCTCTTCTCCTACACAACGTATTTTCAACACGCTGGCTGCATACAACAGGAAAAGCTCTCATGGGCCATCACCACCACCACCACAGAGGTACTCATGGACCAACACTCTCACATCTGCTGGTCCCACCCTCACAGCCATGGGTGCTTTGAACAAGGTCTTACAGCCTTTGCTGGTCCTGGAACAAGAAAAGAGCCTGGCATGGGAGAAGAGACAGTCACACCAAATGCCTCATGCACAAAGAGCAACCCTTCCCAGGGGTTCCACAAGGCCATGCCACTGGCCAGTGCACCATGCCATGAGCTGGCCACACAGACCCTGGGGAGCAGAAGGTGCTGTGACAAGGAAATGCTCCCCTGCAGCCCAAGAATACCCAGGCAGGGATACTGGAATGGGGTGCCTCTCCCACAGCTGGATGGAGCACAAGAGGCAGATCCAGCAGAAAAGAACCATCTCTGGGAAACCCCCCCAGTCTGTACAGCCAACAGGCCACAGTCCTGCTGGCCTCTTGGGCTTCACCTTGTTCCCACTGAGCACACTAACTCCAGCAAACCTGAATTCTCCATCCATCCATCCATCCCCACGAGCTTCAGAAACACCTGAGATCTCAATCCAAGGGGAACTGTTTCAGATGGAGGAAAAAGAAGGAGCCCTGGTTGTCTCCAACTGAGATGGGAGGACAGGAGCCCCAACCACACCATCTTTTCCCAGACCAACCACCACACTTCCAGCAGCAACCACCCCACTGCCGCAGAGCATCCTTCCAGACCCAAGTTAGAAAGAACTGCAGCAGCTTTCCAAAGTTAAAAACAAAAACAAATAAATCAATGCTTTGTGTTAATGGCAAGTCAAAGCCACAGCTCCGCAGATCTTGTGCTGCAAAGAAAACAGCATTTCAAGTGCTCCCAAATGCAGGTCCTTCTCAGGAGGAAACTGGAGGAAACAGAGGAAAGGAATGATAAAGTCTTCACCACCTAAAGGCTACCCCAAGTTTTCTCTCCTGCATGTTGACACAAGCTGGCTGCGCAGGCAGAGCAATACCACAAAAAAGTATGTAGCAACAGTCAACTAGATTTAAGTTCATTTTCTGTAGCTCGAGGCCAAAATCGACTGAAGTGGTTCTGGTGATCAAGTTTTCTGCAATTCCCCTTTCTATGTATTAGCTCTTTGACAGAAATTCACTGCGGTATTTAAACTGGCAGTCATCACCGCTAACTCAAATTGTATTGGCTTTCACGGCGTTGAAATGCTCAACTGCGACCAGCCATCGGCCAATTCCCAGATAACGCGGCGGCTGAAATCCCCTGTCATGACGAGCGATCCCATTGCAAGCTCGCCGGCTCCAGGAGCGTGCCGGACGCTGGCGTGCTCGCCACGGGGCTTGGAGGAGCCTAAATCAATGGCTACGGGTTGAGCTATAGGAGTTGGTGGGTGCTGGTGGGGCTGTTACCTTGGATAAACTCTTTGGATACAGGTGGAAGAGGATGACTAACAACCCTCCAACCAACACAACCCAACAGTTGTGTTAACAGACACGCAGCCCTGCCAGAGATAGAAGGATGGAGGAGTGCAGCATTCCTCCTGCCTGTGCCAGGTGAATCCCCACTCCCATCGCTCTTCTCCCAGCTCGCACCTTTCTACAAAATCCCAGCAGGCTTTTGTCCCAGCTTGGGAGAAAAACCTCAGGGGAAAGGTAAAAAGCAATATTCCCAAGTGTCCACATGAGCCCACAGTTTTCAAGGGTCCCCTCAAAAAAAGAGCGGCGGGATTTTTCCTTACTTTATTTTCTCACTGAGGATTTAAATATTTATATCTGAGGAGGAAATTGGCAATTTGTCCTGCTGCTCCTAATAGTTTTCATACAGTTATGCTGGAAGATGAAGTGGAAATGACACAACACACAAATCCCACCGTTAGCACCCCGCTAACAAGGAGCACCACTACCCCTTCCCAAAGATGTGTCTCCCAGGCAAGAACCCCTCTGGTGCTGCCTCTGGGAAGGCAACATGCCAAGCCCCACGCAGCTCCCAAAGCATCCCCTCGTTCTGTCCTTACAGCAGCACAGTCTCTGGGTTAACACACACTATTTTGGGCAAGCACCAAGCAGGACACATGGAGTTTGCCCACTGCTAGCCAAGTGTAGACACAACGCTCTGCCAACCTGGGGCAAGACTTAGATTGGGATGTTTTTAACCACAACCACCACATGAAGCAATTCATGACTCACTGATCCAGCCCCATTTGGGGCTCATATCCTGTTTTAGCTGCCATGCACCGCTGATGGGTGACTGGGTTTGTCGTTTGACACTGCCCACCGTGCTCACCAGTACCGGCAGCCTGCCCCGGAAGCTGGAGAGAAACAAGGAGCTATTCACACTCCCACGGTTATCATTCGGTTCTTTGGTCAATATTTAAGTTTTGGCCAGGCAGCTCCCTCGCCCTGAAAAGTACACGCTGCGCCAGGAAAACACCGCTCCTCAGAGAGGGACTGTACCGTGAGCATCCGTCACCAGCCATGCCACGGAGAACCACAAGCCCTGTCTTGGGGTCAAAACATGCCTGGAGAAACCAACCCAATGCCACCAAGCCAAGGCACAGGGGAGGGAAAACCTTCTTAGGAGTTACCCAAAAAGTAAAGCACTTGGGGCTGTTACAAAACTGCATTACACCAAGAATTAAAAACAATCAGGATTGTGTCTATTTACTGTAAGCTTAAAGCAACGTGTACTAAAGAAGTTTATGCGAATCATCTAATGCACTCAGGCCTATTGTTAGAATTATTACCAAGCTAAAAAAAGATTAATTTCTCTAAATACACTAAATCCTCAGACACGATGAGGAGGCTGCTCTGGATAGAGCATTACCATGTCTTCCTTGCTAATGTCATCTTCACCTGTGGCTCTGCCGCCCAGGATCTACCTTTGCCTTGCTCCTGATGAGCCCACTGTCCCATCTGGGCTCCCAAAACCCCCACAATTTGCCCCAAAACATCCAGGAAGAGAGCAGAAGCCAACAACTGGTAGACGTACTGCTGGCTGTCAGCTCTGACCCTTGGTTCAGGAGTTCACCATTTTAATCTGACCCAGTGAAAACAAGCAATGCAGAGAGCAGCCACAGAGACAGACAGACAGACAAGCTCCACCTTAGCAAATACCCAGACACACTTCTCCCATGACCCAGTGGGGTGGGAAGAGACAACAGGGAGTTCAGCAGCCAGCCAAGGCTTTCTGGCACTGCCTGTGCCCCAGGGTGACCACTGTGTCCAGTGCCAGCATGTGAGAGCACCATGGAGGTCCTTGAGACGCTCGCCCGGCACTGCTCGCCAGCAAACCCTCACACATCCCAAGCCAGGCATGTCGAGGCAACGAGAAACTTGGGAAGGGAGGAAAAATGGTTTCCATACCATAGTCTCCCCGGAGCAGACAAAACCAGCTCCTGCTACAAGGTTTAAACGCACTTGACTGGGGTCCAAGCCCGCAGCCAGGTGACTAATCCTTTGATGCAAGTTCCTCCCGACGCTGCGGATGCGGGCACCGTGTGCGGGACGGGAGTGGGCAGCCCACCCAGCACCCACTGGAGCAGATACGCTGTGCGCCCTTGCCAGGAGATGTTTCTCTGGGAGATACCTCAGTCTCAAGCATGCCACCCCAGAAACATCATCCATCCATCCCTGGGTCATGCTGCCACCTCTGCAGAGAGCAACCCAAACCATGGAGAGCCAAGATGCACAACGACCAACCAACGCGGGTCTGCAACCGCAGCTTGAACAAGACAACACCTCTCCCTTGCTGGGATCAAGGGAGGACTCAGGAAACCAAGGAAGCCCCCAGCCTTGCTGAAGGCACGGAGACAGTAACTGGGGCATTCAACAGCAGCTTGGGGAATCCCCCTTCTCCTCCCCACCAAAAATCCAACTCCCACCCATCCTGCGAGGTGTCCTCAGCATGAAACATCTCACCATCACAGTGTCCTCAGCATGAAATATCTCATCATCAACCCTCTACAAACGCTTTGTTGTCCATTGCTATGCAAAACTTCTTAATTCTACCAGTAGCCCGAATGCCTTTAAGTGCTTAAGATAAGTATCTGAGCTCATTTACATAATTGCAACATTATGAAATACTGTTCAGTCAAATCAGAACATTGCTGGTTAAAAAAAAAACCCCCACGCTTTTTGCCAGTCAGTTACGTTAGGTTGGCTCTCGGTGCGCCGGAGCTCCCCAACGCCGTAATTACCGCGAGGATTAGAAACTTGTTACTCACGTAGTCATGAAAGGCTTTGGCTTCACTCGAATGTTCACAAGTGTCTCGCCTTTCGGGAGCTGCGCAGTACAGGTCCCAAAACACGCTGCACGGCAGGGAGAGACAGGAGAGGAGCAGTTATTCATCAGGGATCGGGCACCCAGGTCAGTGCAGGTGAGCGGCTTCCCACCCCACGGGGCCACTGGGATGGGACGTCAGCTGGATCCAGCTGAGCATCCCAGCTTCGCACCGCTCGGACCTGACCGTCAGGAGCGGAGATGCTGGGCGCTTAAGGAATTAAAAGTAACCTTTAAGAGGCAACACCTTGAAGGGATAACCCCCCGGGGGACTTCAGGGACTTCTCCCAGCCTCGCTGCCGCCCAGCCCTGCTCCCCTGGGCGCCCCAGTGGCACCGGCGCAGCCCGCTGCCTGCGGCTGGCCCGGCAGCTCTCCAGCGGGAGCCCTGCCCG
>VXAC01001028.1:727988-772384 GCA_013399225.1 Rhipidura dahli
CGCCGGGCGGGACGGACCCGGCGGGAGGCAGGGACAGAGAGAAGGAAGAAGGGAGGCGGCCGAGGGCTGGGCACGCCGCCTTCTCCTCCGGACCGGCCCCGGCGGGTCCCGCCCGGCGCCGCGCACCCCAGCCCCGCGCTGCGGGCGGTCACCTCGAGGCTAGGCGCGCCCGGCTGCGCGGAGCCCTGAGTAGAGCCCGGGGCCAGCCTGTCCCGGCTGCCAGCTCCAGTCACGGGTCTTGTTGGCTTCGCTGCCCCTAGAAACACGCGGGGAAAGCCACTCCCTCCGGGCTGGGTGGGGGTCCTGCAGGTTGGGCTGCGGGGAGCGCTTCTGCCTCTCTGCGGGGGCTTGGGCAGGGCCACGCTGTGTCCCAGGGCACCCCAAATTTGGGAGTCAGGGCTCTGCGTCCCTCATCCCACTGACATCCGCTTCTGCAGGAGCCCACCAAACTAAGCATCAGTGCCGGCCTCGGGTGGCAGCGCCCACGGGGACAGATGTTGGAGCAGCACAAAAATAAGGGCTTCAAGCAGCTCATTCCCCCTGCCCTGGCCTCACCTCTAGCTCCGAAGTGACTGGGCTGAACAAAAACCAGCCGGGACGGCGGCTGCGCGCGGGGTTGGGGTTCTGCGATGATTTACCCACTGCAGGAACGGGGAGGTTACCCTTAAAACACGGGGGATTCTTGGGTGTGAGCCGGGCCATGCGCTCCGTGCGAGGGCAGGGAGGCTCGGGGCGGCGGCGTGGGGAGCCGCGGGGCGTGGGAGTGACTCCTGCGGCGGCGGCAGCGCTGCGGCGCCCGTGGGAATGTTCACGGCCATCGGGACCTGCCTGAGCAGGGCCAAACTCGCTTCTTCACAGTTTAAATTGAGGTTTAAATTGAACTGGGGGGAAGGGGGGGAGGAATAAAAAAGTCTTGCAATGCGGTAGGTCGAAAAGGATCAAAACTTGTAGGCGTCCGAGATCGTCTCAGCAGAAAAGGAAAACCTGGGGCTTTGCCCAAGTTTTGGTTTTTAGGGTGGGGGCCGGGGTGACGGCGGCGATGTCAAGGCAGGCGTATGGGGCTCTGCTTCACACAAGCCTCTGCGGCACAGACCGGAGGGACAGGCCAGACAAACCCCAGACTTTGTGTCTCCCGAGCCTTTGCGTCCCTCTGCTCCTCTGCTGTTCTGATGGGTTCAAAAATAACTGGGAGTGTCCCCTGGGACTGAGGCTATGGGATAAATCTGACCCTCCAGCAGCACGTGAGAAGTTCACTAAATATCCCCGGTTAAAAATAATACCGTGATATCCTGTACCTCCTCCGTGGAGGTGGACAGCACTAATGCCACTGGAATGATGGGCGCTGTGCCCTCGGCAGCAAAAGGGCCTCTCAGTGCCCAGAATATTGCCCTGCCCTGCTCCTGTTCATCGGGAGCTTGTTTTCTTCTAACTCGTTTATTTTCTGGGGTAGGTGAACAGGCAAAACCCATCCACCTCTTCTCCCCGACCCCTGGAGTAGTTTGGGACATGAAGCAAACCCGGGGAAATGAGATGGGAGACAGGATCACTTCCTCTTAGGTGCCTTCAGCAGTCTGGTTCCAGGTCTCCAGCCAGGAGTGGAGGATGTTTCTGAGATGCTCAGAGGAGGGAGCAGCCTGAGAAGGGAGACAGGAAACCAGCTTGGCTTTCCCTCATCTCCTCTGGACAGCTGTAGTTCCCAGCTGCTTCTAGAGGAAATGGCCAAGAGCAGTTGATGAAAAACTTCCCAAAGTGGCCCCAAAAGAAAGTATCAATAATGCCATCCCAGGGTGCTAGAGCCCAACCTGCCAGCTGCCAAACGCCAGCATGGCAAGGGCAGAAACTCCCAGCCCGTGTGAATTCACCGGGCACCGGCTCTGCCTTCGCATCTTCCACGACCTGATGATTAGAGCAAATTATAAGCTGGTGCTTTGGACCAACTTAGCTAAGGATCAGAAGGGAGACTAATTTCATATCATCACCACCGCAAAACGCAATTAAATGGCTCTGCAAAGTTTTAACGCAAGTTATGACAGGAAATTTAGGAAAAAATAAATCCCCACACCCAAAAGCCAGCAGCTTCATCTGGCCGAGTCGCAGGAGGATGTACCAAGGCTGCCGAGCACTCCCAAGGCTTGGAGGACAACCTGAAGGCTACCTTAGTTGGCCAGGCTTTCTCTTTGTCAGGAGTTTTTCTTGGGTTGCACCAATCAAAGTGCCAGAAGTCATTAAAAACCCTAAACCAGCATGCAGCTGGTTTTAAACAGCTGCCTGTGGATCTTTCCCAACTGTCAGGGTGTCTCCCATGCCAGGGCTGCATTGCATGGCACCCACCTGGTGGGTACCCAACAGATCCTGCTCTGCTGAGCCTGAAGGCAGGAGAAGGTGCTGGGGGGAAAAGGCAGCATCCCCTGGGCACAGCAAAGGGAAGGCTCAAATTTACTGCACGCTGCCAGCGGCTCCACTGGGACTGCTGTGGGATCCCCGTGGGCAGGCTCCCAGTGGGCAGGGATGTGCAGCAGGAAGGACAGGTTTGGGAGGGAGTAGCTGTGGGAAGAGTGGCCTCTCCACGTTGCATATTAATGCTCCTTGTGCTTTAATTGCAGTGGGACCTCTCGAGCAGAGCCATTAGCATGCAATGCGGAGGAACGTGTATTTTTGGGATGCCTGCCTGGCTCGCAGACTCTCAGCCGTGGGGAGGGGGCAGGCTGTGGGATGCAGGGAGAGGTGTCTCGTCCCGTTCCCCCCTCCCCCCAGGGATGCCGCTGGAGTTGCAGCTCCTTCCTCGAGCCCCTGAATCATCCCCGCTGCCATCTGCTGCACCCTCGCTCTTCCCCACAGATGTCCTTCTTCCTTCCCCAGAAGGAGATGAGAACCGAGGACGAGGTGCCAAACACGACTTCAAACAGCATCTAATAAAACACGGGATTAATTTCTTCTGACTGGTGCTCAATGGCTCTGATTAAGCAGAGCGGGATTTAATTAGCTCGTTTGGACTGCCTCGAAGCCCATGCCAAAGGTAGGGGAGTCTCAGTGGTTGGGTCTCCCCAGGCCCCAACCAAGAGCTGATGCTGGCCCGCAACACCTTCGCCTTGCAGAGCAGAGCCCACTGCCTGCCTGCCAGGCTGGCAGCTCTTTCAGGATCCTCTGACCACCCTTTACCTCCCAGGATGGGTGCCCTTAGCTGTGCTTAATCCCAGTGACACCCATGGGGCAGGCACAGAGGAATGACAGGAGCAGGGTGGTAGACACAAGTTGGTGGCCCCACCGAGGAGACACTACTGTCTTCCCCAACAGCGTCTCATCCTCTGAACCCCGTGCCTCTTGGCACAAACCAAACTTGCCCTGCCACCAGGACCTTGAATTTAAAGTAACCCTGTTCTCTCCCTGATTTACTACCAGTTGCTGGCTCCTCTCCTCTCCCTCCGCCTGTCTCCTTTAACCCATTTCATTATCTATGCTAGCTTAGGCTTGTCTATGTGGGAACATCATGGTGAAGTTATTGCAAAATAGATGGGCTGTGAATGTAAAGCGTGGCAGCTATTCCCTGGCAGCTCCCTGCGTGGCGGCTCCGATTCCTCACCCGCAGTTCCTGCGCTAACCTCGGCTGCAGGCAGGCACTGCAAAGTGCCAAGCAGGAGCACCCATGTGGGACACGGCTCCTGGGCTTTCCCCAGGGAAGGCTGGGAAATCATGCTGCATTCCCATAGCTGGTGCTCCTGGGATTTTAACTCTGTGGATTCCTGTCGTTTCAGACGAGACAAACGGAGGTAGAAGGCTCAAAGGGAGAAAGCGACGGAGATAAAGTCGAGGAGCAGGGCTTCTCTCTCTGAGGAGCAGAGACTATTTGCAAGCCCCAAACCTGTGCTTGTGGTTTGACTCCTGAGGAACAGGGCAAAGGCAAAACCCAAAATGTCAGAAACTGGTTACCCTGTCGCCCTGACAAAGCGTCACCTCTGCCCACCTCTTGCCAGTGCCAGCTGCTCTGGGTGAGTCTGGTTCTCCTGGTTCCCACCTCCTTTGCCACTAGCCTACATCTCCCTGCAAGGGACATCTTGCGATGAGATATCCCCTCCCCCCAGGAAAAGCAGCATGCAGGGGCTGTGATCCTGCACAGAGACAACCCCCAGCCTGGCTCCCAGCAGTGCTGCTGACATTCCCATGCGGTGCTGGCTGTGTCTGACCCTGCTCCTTCCCTGTGCCTGAGCTCTGGTGGGGCCAAGCAGGGCACCAGCGTGAGGTGAGGATGCTGCAAGGGGTTACATATGTAAGTGCTACCTGAAGGTCTCCTATGGCAATGGCATAGCAGGGACCCTCACAGGGGCTCCCAGCAGAGCTGTGTGTGCTTGCAGACCCTACAGATGATGGGATGGTGCCTGTCTTGGAGTTTCCTCAGTCATCTCAGGTGCAGGACAGCCTCCAAGCTGTGCCCCATGTCAGCCATTCTCAGGTGAAGGGTCGCAGCCTCTCCAGAGTAGCAGCAGTTTCCAGCTGCCTTGGGAGCCAGGTAGAAGCCCCACTGCACCACCTAAGTATCTGCAGTTCAACATCAGTGGTTTCCTCACCCCCTGCCCTCGGCAAAGAGGGGTTTAGGCAGGGAGCAGGCACCCAGCCGGCATTACGGGATCTAAATCCAGCTCTGCTGGGTCTGGTTTTGAGCCTCCTCTCTCCGCCGGGGCAGAGCCTTTGGGTCCTATCTCTCCTGTTTCTTCTCCAGGCTGGGTCCCTTATCTGTCACCTCTTCCATCTGTCTCTGCCTGATATGTGCCGCCAGCAGTGCCCTGAGCCAGCCACCCCCTCCAGCACCCTGCAACGGGGCCAGAGTGCCTCTGACAGAGGGTGACCTTGGGTTTTGGAGCAGACCTTCCCCCTGCTGCCACTGGCCCCGTGGGTGCTCCCACAGCAGGGTGGACCGGTGCCAGGTGTGTGTGTGGCGCTGTGAATCTGCTGCGAGCACGGTGACAGTTTGGGTACTTATTTTAGCAGCCTTATTTTAGGTAAAAAGCTGCTGCAGGGTGAGCTGTGGTCCAACTGGCTCTGCTGCCCATGAGGGTTTCCTCCATTGCTCCTGGGAGTTTTGTGGGAGGAAGGGGGACCTCAGGGCTATAGGAAAGGCTTTCCAGTCAGTAGCCTGCCATTGGAGCCAGTGTCCTCGGGGACACTCGCCTCTGCAACATCCTCCAAGGTTTCAAACCCAGCTCTTGCTGCTCAGATGGCTTGCTCTGGCTCTGCTCACACAACCAGCCATGCATGGCCACCTTGCTTCCTAGCAGGCAGAGAGGGAACCTAGCTGGTAGTTGTCCATCCCCTGGTCTGCAGAATGCTCTAGGGAACAGACTTGCCCCCAGGCCACAGACCACACTACAAAAGGAGTCCTCTTCTGCTCCCACACTGCACTGAGCACCCCTTTTCCTGACTCAAAAAACCCCCAAACCAACTTATTTTACCAAGCCTATGTCTTCCTGGCTTGCACCTTCACTTTGTCATATGGAAACGCTGTGACTGTCTCTCTCCTCTGGGACCTTCAGGCAGAGAGCCACTCCCCCCACCCTGGCTTTTACCTTTACTGTTTTCAGCACGGTCTCTTCCTTCTCCCTCTGAGCACTCACTGCTCATCCAGCCTGCACGACTTGCTGACCCAGCACTCCTGCCCGCTCCTCCATCCGTTTTGCCTCCACACATAATGCACTTTCATAATCTTCCCGAGGAAGGTCGTGCAGAGCAGGTCACGGTGCTGCATCACACAGGGGCTGTGACTGTGCAGGGGTCCCCATACACTGCCTGCATCCCTGCACCTGGGTTTCCCTTGCCATCCACCCCAGTACTTGGCCCAGACACCTCCGGGGATGTGGGAAAACCCAAAATACCTAGTTAGAGGGCTGCCTGCAGGACAGATGCTCCTCTGTGATGGCCCTGCTGTGCTGGCCATGTTGTGTCACTGGTCCTGGGGAGTTTTATACTAAGCCAGGCTCAGTAATTAGGCTGCTCACAGCCTCCCCACATCCTGGCCCTGGTTGCTGCCAGATGAGTGGGGAGTGGGCAGAGGCTGGTGACTGCCTGCAACAACAGCCTGGGGGAACAACAGCCCAGATGTGGACCCCAGCCCAGATGTGTACAACAGCCCAGATGGGAGCTGCAGCCCAGCTCTGCCAGTGCCACAAGCTGAGGGATGTTTGTGCCCAGTGCCTCCCTCTGCTCCCAAATCTCTTCTGGGGGCTTTGCCATGCCCACACTGTGCCCGTGGCCACTGCCATCATCCCACCCAGTGAGAAACACAAGAGCCATTGCACGAGACCCAGCCAAAGCCTTTCCTATTCTGATCAGTGCAGGCGTGGGCTGCTCACCACGGGGCCTTGTTAGCTTAATGAATGAATTTCAAAGCTGGGCTTTCAGATGACATTTGGGCATACAGCTTTGGGCAAAAGACTTTTGGAGTGCCAGGCTAGTACACAGTCTCCATGTCTCCAAAAATCCTCATCTTCTGGTTTCTGAGTGAAATAATAACCAAACCAGGAGACTCTCATAAAGGAAATCAGCAAAGACAACTACTTTTATATGTGCGCTTAAGTATTTAGGTCAGTATTTTTAGAATAAATAGCCGTGGGTTGGTTCCTATCTTTTCACTTTCATTTTTCACACTTCAGCTTCATTTTCCTGAATCTGGTTATACTGAAGCAGCAATTGGCTTTTTCAAAGCACTCACGTACCAGTCTGCTGACCTCACTGCCTCCTGCTTCTCCATGGCTCCTCTGGCCTTTCCTTCTCCTCTGAGATATCACCACAGTTAGGGGCTATATCTGTCCCCCTCCGCCATAAAGATTACACCACAAGCTGGAGAGGGAAAGGAGGAAATGGGCTGCAGTGGGATCAGCTCTGCAAGGGGATGAGGATCTTTGCTGGTCTGAACTGGGAAAGCAACACACGTGTGCATTGCCACGGCCCACAATGGATATGTGTGGCTCTCTACACGTCCCCAGTCCTGCTCCCAATGCCATCCAGTCCCTTCTCGCTCCAAAGAGAGCCCTGGCCACGAGCTGGGCCACCCTGCAGCCTGCTATTAAAAGCAAACCATCTAGAAGAGTCCTTCGGAGTGAAAGCAGCTTTTAAAGGAAACATTGGCAGCCTCGTTTGGCTGCAACAGCGCCTGCTTTGCTAACGGCCTCCAAAATTAGAAGAGGCTCAGAAACTTAGGATGGCTGTTACTGCAGCAGAGTGGGGAGGGGGCATGAGGGGGAGGCTCCAGCCTGCTCAGCCTCAGCTGTGCTTCCCCAGGAATCAGGATGCTGCTCCATAGCTCATTCATACCACCTTTTTTGGGGGAGAGAAGAAAAGATTGGCATGTAGAGAGCATGGGGCACAATGCCTGGCCAGCATGGAAATCCCGGGCATGCACGTGCTGCTGGAAGAAGCAGCGATCTCTGCTGTGCTAAACACACTCCACGGTAGCGACGGAGATGTGCCAAAGCCTCTTCATGGCTTAGCTCCTAATAAACACCCTGTGGATGGGAAACAAGCCCTCGGCTTCCCCCAGCACGGGCAAGCGGCGAGCTCACCCCGGTGATGCTCCAGCCCTACAAGCTGGGGGGGTTGTGGGGCACGGGGCATGTCCCTGCTGCTCTCTGGAACTGGGTCTGGGCTCCTGCCTGCCCTGCATTGCCCCTGGGAGAGTTTTTCCTGAAGTAAAACCTTCCTCCTCCCCGGCTCAACGGCCGCTTCACCTCCAAGAGTTATTCACAGATAAACTCCATAAATTTGGGGGACAGCCATTTTATCACTTCTGGCAGCTCTGTGCATTGCCTGCCACAAGGTGAAGCCGCAGGAGCTGGGAAGGCATGGAAAAACCAGCTCCCGAGAGAGCTGGAGAAGCAGGGCACCTGGCCAGGACCAGATCTGCTCTGGGACAGCTGGGGCCATGGCCGGCCGGATCCTGCCCTGGCTTTTGCTGCCCACCTGGGGTTTCTGAGGCTTTGTTACACACAGGGAGGCTCGGGAGCAGAAAACCTCCTTCTCCTCCTCCTCCCTGCCTTGCCTCCATGGATGATTTATTTCGACACGCGACTCCATCCTGTTTTGCTGCATCACTCCAGGCGCTTTATTGCCTCTGGCCTGGGCTGGTGACATCCCTGCACCCATCCCTGTCTTGCCAGGAGCAGAAAGGAGCCCTCAAGCCCCTGCCGCCAGGGCTCATCAGGATATCGAAATGCTCCCAAGTTTTGGTGGTTAGTTGGCCTTTCCTGACCTCCCAGAGCAGTTTCCCTTCTCCTGGCCCCTTCCTTGAACTGTTGATCCATCACAGCCTGGCGACTTCCACCCGGGGCTGTTTAGGGTGCCCATTGCCGGGAAGAATGTCTGTGCTTGTCAATTCACTGGGAATATTCTGCTGGAACATCACCTGTAAAAATAAACACATTTTTAACATTTCCATCCTTAATTCTGCCTTGCACTTACAAAGGTGCAGGGTCTATTCAGTAGCTCTAATGGCTCCGTGAGCCTCTGAAGCGATGTGGCCCTTACCCATAGTGGGTGTGTGGGCAACGAGCTCTTGCAGATGGGCACCACTGCCATCCCAGCTGGACACAGACCTGTCCAGGCTGCGTTCCTGCTCTGGACACTGCACCTCAGCCTGCTGCAGGACTGCCCTCCCACCAGGCACCACTGCTGGCAGTTTGGATTTCGAATTTAAATTTTGACTGAGCTGTAGGTTGTTTCATTTTCGTGTTGCTGCCAGCCTGGTATTCCCTTTTCCCATGGGAAAACCAAAAACTCCAGGGACATAATGCCTGCTGGAGATGCTAATGGGGAGGATGGGAGAGGGGCTTCCAGCCAACTGGGGCACCACACACTCCCTGCACCCCTCCAAAACTACCCCTTCCATTTCACAGCCTCCCTGGAGCTCAGCGCAGCCATTGAGAGGGGCTGGATCTGGTATCTAAAATTCCCCGTCTTCTAATAAGGCTTTCTTCCCTCTAAACCTGCGAGCAGGAAGAACCCCCTCCTCATCTGGGCGAGATTTCCACACCTCAGTGGCGGTGGCGAGCGCTCTGCATGGCTCGCATTCAAATGAACCCGGCGCAGGCAGGCGGCCAGCGGTACCGGGGGGCTGCCACCCATCCCCTCTCCCCGCCCGGCCCCACGCCCGCGGCTCCGCTCATGTTTTTGGGAGGGAGTCCTTGGCCTGCCGTGGGGTTGGGGTTGCTGGGTCTGGCGGGAGCTGCGGTGTTGGGGTTTCCTGTTTACCCGCGCAGCTGTGCCGGCGGTTGGAGGCAGCTCGGTGCTGGCCGAAACATCACCAGCGCCAAAACATCGCCGGGGCCTGAAGCGGCTCCGGAGCCCAAGGCCTGCGTGCAGAACCCCAGTCAGCAAAAGGCTTTTTATGGAGGCGGCGGCAGCAGCGATCCGCTGCTAGATGCTGCATAGTTAATTAAATTGCATAATTAATAACACTGCATTATTGATAAAGGCCTGGGGGGCGACCCCACCATAACCTGGGGGCGAGTGCCACCCTGGCCCGGCAGCCCGGGACGCGGAGGCGAAGCTCGGCAGTACCCGAACCCCGGCGGCCACGGGCGCGGGCACGCGTGGGTGCGATGCCTTCCCGCTCCTGCCCTCCCCCACGGCAGCAGGAAGGCGGGCAGCGGGGTGGGCAGCGGGGTGGGCAGCGGGGCCGGACCCCGGGGCCTCTCCCGGTGCGCGTCCCTCCCCCCTCGGCCCGTGTCCCCCCCGAGGGCCGCGCGGCGCCGCGCGGGCGGGGCGGGGCGCGGAAGGGNCCGTGTGTCCCCCCTTGTCCTGTGTCCGTGTGTCCTCCCGTGTCTGTGTGTCCTCGTGTGTCCCCCTGGGGTGTCTGTGTTCCCCCGCGGTGCTGTGTCGTTGTGGTCCCCGGGGGGTTCCTATCCCTGTGTACCCGCGGGATCCTGTGTCCAGGGATGTCCTGTGCCCCCCGGTGGGTGCCTCTGTCCCTGTGTACCCCCAGTGTCCTGTCCCCATGTGCCCACGGGTGTCCTGTGTCTGTGTAACCCCCTCCAGATGCCCAGGTGTTCGTGGACTGCCCTGTGATGGCCCTGTCCTCATGTACCCCCTGAGTGCTCCTGTCCCCATGGATTCCCCGGGACTCTCCCTGCTCTTGTGAACCCCTGGAGCTATTCCTGTCCTCATGGACCCCCCTTGCAGTCCCTGCCCACATGGGCCACCAGCACCTCCCAAACCTTCTCCAGAAAGTCCTGCTTCCCACTGGGTTTCTCCTGCTGCCCTGCAAGCACCCAGGAACCCCCGGTGCTCCCCATCCCCGTCAGGGCTGGGCTCTGCCTGGGTGCCCCATGTCACACTCTGTCCCGTTCAAACAAACCCTCATTGCTCTGGGCTTTGGCATCTCAATTAAACCCAAACTAAACCCCACAGCGAGCCAGAGCCTGGCTCAGCCCCGTGGCACATGGCCTCCCTCATCCTCTCCCTGGCAGGGTGGGCAAGCCAGCCTTGAAATTAAGTAAATACCAATGGAGGAGTTGAAAAATAGGTTACCTTGTAATTGATTTCTTCTTTTTTTTTTGCCTGCAGCTAAAGAAAAATTACCCTTCCTGCTATCTTGTGCAGCGTGTTTGAGAATGTACTGGGGTGTGTACTAGCTGAAGGGGTGGCATGACAGCTCCTTGGCCCAGCCTTTCCCACTGTGTCTCTTCGGAGATTGTATTTTTTTTTTTTTTTTGTCCCTTTCCCCAGCCTTTAAACTCCAGGCACTGCCAGGGAAATGGAAAGCTTTGATAGCTTGGAGGAGCCAAGAACAGGACTCCTGGCAGAGCGATGCGGCCCTGATCCTGTGCCAAGAGCCGTGGGAGAGCCCTTCTCGGAGGGAGACCCAGGCTTGTGGGGTGCCAGTTTATCACCCTGTCCTATCATCCTATGCTACTGCCTCTGTGCCAGCCAGAGCTGCTGCAGCCTCTGTGGGTAGCAGAGCCTGTCAGGATGGGAGGGTGGTGCCGGGCAGAGCACCCCAATGCTGATCCCCAAGCAGTTGGAGGGCTCATCCTCCCTGGTGTCCTTTGCACCCCCAGCCCAGGCTCTCGTCCTTGGTGGTGCAGAGCTCCTGATGCAGCAAGACATGAGAGTTTGATTTATGAAGTGCATTAGTATCACTTTTTCTCCTCTTTTCCATAGTGAGCCATTTGTATGGCGGTGTCTGTGCCCTCCCTTCTTCCCATCAGCACCCAGGTTTGGGCAGCCTTGTCCAGGGTGAAGAGACCTTCAGCTCACCCACCCGTGCTACATTCTGGGGGCGTGGGGTCCCTGCACATTCTGTCTCAGACTCCACAGACTCCAGAAGCTGTGGGTGCTGACTGTTGGGGCTTGTGGGTGATGACTGCACCCCATGGCTGGGAGTGGGATCCCTTTTAGGGCAGTTTGGGACACCCGGAAAGCCTGTCCAAGCCCCTGGTGGTGTGGTCTCCCTCAGCAGTACACGAGGGCTGGGGTCTCAGTCTCCACTAACCCTGTCCCTGGTGTGGGTCCTGGCCTCACAGGGTGCTGGGATTAGCTGTGGCTGCACCAGCACCGTGCTGGTGTTCGCCAGCATCCCCTTAAAATCTGAGAAAACCTAAATTTCAGCAAAGATCTACCTCATGCCATAGCCCCTTTCGCCCACTACCAAGCCCCTGAGCAATTCATCCTCCCAACTACTCCAAGAAATGATAAAACCAAGAGGTCAGTTCCCCCCCCTCCCACCCCGCTCAGCAGTAATTAATGGTTTAATTAACACTCACGACATCCAATTCCCATTGCTTTGCATAAGCAGCCTCCACTGCCGGGGCCTCGCTGCGAACTCTCCGGTGAGGGGGGTGGAAAGGGTTAGCCGGGAGCTGGTGGGAGCCGCCGGCTGGAGGCCGCCCATCTGGCCCGGATTTCTTCCGAAGCTGGAAAGTTCTCCTCCTCCCGAGCAGCAGCGGCAGATCCAACACGTTCCACAGCCTGCTCTGCTTTTGCACGGGCTTGTTTACCGTGCCGCGGCTCCCGCAGCCCAGGCAGAACCCGGGCGCCATCAGCACTCACGGCCCTCGTTATTTACCTCGAACGATTTTCCAGTATTTTAACACCAATCCCTGAGAAATTTTAGCTGTCCCAAGGAGAATAGCTGCTTGTAACCGGTCGCTAATTACAAGTATGAATGTCAATTAATTCATTTAGCTAATTATCCACTCTCTGAGCATCACGCACCAAAGAACTGTAAAAGACGGGCATATGGTGATGGATCAGAAGGAAGGAGCTGGTGCCGGCGTGCCCTCGCTGGGCGGCCGGGGCGAAGGGATGCAGGCAGCCCGAGAGCTCAGGAATTACAACATTATGCTAATCGGGCCTGGAAAACATCAACCCTCTCCTTGCAACTTTTGTTTGGAGGCTCGAGCGTGGGTCAAGCATCTGAAGTGTTTCTAATTGTGCTGTTCTCTCTGACTCGGAGGAGTGGGAAGAATCGTTTTCCCTGCATGGAACAAACCTTTTGATCCTAATCTCTGGCTGCAGAAACAAACAGTCCTAAGGAGGGAGGGAGGGATCCCTGAAGAGCTTCCTGGCCGGGGGCCTCCGTGCTAAAGGTGGGGAGATGTTCTGGAGGGTGCTTGCTGCCATCTGCTTTGCAGGGCACCTGGGCTGCTGCAAGCGGGTAGAAAACCGTCGTGGTGAGAAATACCCTATTTGCTGTCCCAAAAGACAATGCTTTAAAGGAAATGTTGTTTTCTGAAATGGTGGGATTTAATCGCGTCTGGGTGTGCAAAGCCACCTGCAAGACGTGGAAGGGGTTGTGCAGGGCAGAAGGGCTGCTCCGTTCCTGCTCTCGGAATGAAGAATTGCACATTTTATCCAAGTAGCTGAGCAGTGAATGCTCAGTGGGGTTAAAGTCCTCAGGCATCAGTCTTCTTCCAGAGAGAATCTCCATCACCATAATCGGATCAATCACCTGGTGCTGTGCAGAGCTGCTTCCTCCACCCCCCGGAGGCTCCAAACCCCCTCAGGGGGGCATCACCCTGAGCTGGGCCCCACCTCCATCCCTATCCGGCCCAGCCCTTGCAGAGGTATCCAGGGGTCCCACCTCCCCCGTGCCTGGTTTTGATGAACATTTTCCATGCCCAGCCTAAACTTAGGTGGCTGAGGCAGGGGCTTTTGCCCTGTTCCAGTGTTTTGGGTTTTTTTTATTTACCTAAAAAAACCCCAAACCCGGGCCTTATTTCCTGTTGAAATTATTTCTCTGCTGGCTTTCCAGTGGCAATACTTGTGCTGCCGATGCCTGCCAAGAGCTTTGATCGAACTCTTGTAGGTTGATTACCAAGATTCACTTGTAAAAGTGTGTAAATCAAATACAAATAGAACAACATCTCCACTAAACCAAATAGTCATTAATGCGGTGACAGGACAATTTGCATTTTATTTCCTTGTTTTAAAAAAAGGAGGTAGGGGGGTGTGATAAGCCATGTCAGAGGTACTTCAAAGGCAGCAGGGCCAGAGAGCAGCTGTGTGGATTGGATTGGCTTTGGAGAAGTTTGCCGAGGCTTTTCCGGACAGCGAGCTTGGTGTCGGCACCTGCGTCTCTGGGGAAGATGCTGACATTTTTAGGCAAGTTTAACGGAGTGCCCCTTGCTGAGGTAATGGGGGGAAGAAGAGGATGATGAATGGGCTGGGAAGGGGACCTCATCCCAGGAGCTGCTCCCTGGGGAGGGATGAAGGAAGCAGCAGCACCCCGCTCCGCAGAGCCGCTGGCAGCGCGCCCGTGCCTCCCGCCGCTCTCCCCGGCTCTGCAGCCAGCCCGACACATTCCCTCCTGCATCCAGAGCCAAGCTCCCGAGCGCCGGCCATTTTCCAGGCGAGCGCAGATCTGCCAAGCGCTACCTTAAGAAAAGTTCTGCATGGCCATATTTAAGGAAGCGGGAGGGGGTGTGCGCTGGCCCCGTCCCAGGGCTCCGCGCCAGCCTGGCCTCGACGCCCGCGCCCGCAGGTGTCCGGACGCTTCTCCTCCGAGCCAGCCGTCGCCTCAACACCTCCCGCAAATGCTCAGCTTCTTCTGGCTGAGGTGAGGGCTGGGGGGAGCTGGGGACGATGGGGCCAAGGCGGGGAACCCCGGGGCTGGGTGAGCGGGAGCTGCTGTGGTGACTTCCACTCCCGGCGGTGGAGCGGCGGCTTGTCCTGGCTCGCATTGGTGCTGGGCGGCTTTTCCAAGGGGCAGATGAGGGGTGAAAGCCTCTTGTGCCCCCCTGCTCACCCGGGTGATGCTTTTTTGCCCTTGGGGTTTGCAGCGAGCTGTGCTGCTGCTCCATCGTAGTTTTCATGGGGACGTGGCACCCTCCGGCTGCAGCGGGGACAGAGGGCGAGAGCCGGGAACATCAAATCCCCCCCTCCAGGTCTTCCTGGGTGTGACAGCAGGAGTGCTAGGGGGCTTTGGCTTGAATCAGCTTCTTCTCACTTAAAAGCAGGGGCAGATATTTGGGAAGCATGGGCACAGGGCTGCTGGCAATGGTGGCGGCATGGGGAGGGCAGAGGGGTGTGCTGGGGCTGGCTGGGGCAGGGTAGGTGGCACAGTGCCAAGGGGATCTCCACCCTCAAATGAGGTGGTCTTGGCCATGGTGACTACCATGATGGGGACCAGCACACCACCATGGTGTTCACACGGGTGTTTTCCACCCCAGTGGTCTTAACCATGGTGAACCCCTATTGTGGAGACCACACAGGTAAGACCACCAGGGTGTAGACCTTTGCACCAGCTTGGTCTCCACTGTGGTGGTTTCCAGCTTGGTGGGCTCGACTGTGGTGGTCTTAAACAGGGTTGTATTGATGTTGTGGCAGTCTCCTCCCTGGGAATGCCGTGGGTGGCAGGGCAAAGGTGCCTGGGCTGGGCAATACTGGGTGTCTCCAGGCGTGTGAATTTTGAGCCTGGCAGTGTTTACAGCTGTGCTGAGGTGACATGGGGCATTGGTCTCCCCCTGCACTGGAGCCAGACCTTTGTCCCCCGGGACACTCCCTTGGGAACTTCGCCCCTGTGCCGGCAAATCGGCACCAGCCTTCCTGGGAGCCTCACAGGAGCTGTAGAGAGCACTTGGGCAGGAGTATGGATGGGGCTGCAGGCATGGCCAGGGCTGGGGATGCTTCACCCTGTGGTGGAGAGGGATGTGAGGGTGCTGGAGGTGTCCCTGCTGCACTCACCCTGAGCAAAGCTTTCCCATGGGTGATGGCTGGAAAACCATCAGCCCCTTGTAAGAGGAGTCATCCTGTGTCCCACTCTTGCCTTTGACCCTTGGTTTGCACTTTCCTGGCCCCGTGCCTTGCTTTGCTCCATGAACTCTAAGGAAACATGATGTGTGGTCCCAGAAATACCACTTGCAGTGTGTCCTGGCCTTTCTTCTGGGCTGGGCACCCTCTGGGGCTCCCGCTGAGACACGCTGCAGGGAGCTGCTGTGTTTCCTCGCCGTGCTGTGACCTGGCAGTTCAGTCCCTCTTGTCTCAGTGGGGCTGCATCCTGAGCAGCAGCTCTCATCCTGGGGACCCTGCTCCATCCCCATGGGCATACGGTGATAGGGCTGAGATGTGCTGGACATCTCCAGTGCCACTTGCACCAGGGCTTTGCTGCTGCTGGCACTGGGAGTGGCGGGCTGGGTCTCAGGGGATGGACAGCCCTCACTGCCCTGTCGGGATGGCAGAATTTCCCAAAGTAGGTCAGGTTAATTCTTTAACGCGTGCAGATTTGCTTGTTACCATGGATATTGCTCAATTATACACCAATAATCCCCCGTGAGAACTTCATTGTCGCTGCTTTCCTCCCCACCATCTTCCCCCTTTTTTTCTTTATATAATTCCAGGGAGGGGTAAAGTTACGCCGAGGGGCTGGGGTAGGGGAAGGAGGCAGAGCCAGGTGAGGGAAAATGGGGATTACATGTTTGGGAGGTGGGAGTGGGGTCGTGAGAGAGCTCTGAGGGCAGGTAGAGGTGGTTCAAGGTGCAAGGCTGCCCTGCTCTGCCCAGAGCTCCTCCAAAGCCCAGCACTTGGGACCCCCACCCCAGTTTCACCCTTGTCCCTCCCTCTCATCCACTGTCTTGGGGATGGCTAAAGCAAACACCTTGCTTTCAGTGGGCTCACGGATTTGGGGGAACAACTGTTCTCCTGCATCTCTGCCCAGCCTCATCCCAGGGAGCTGCAGGACCCACAAGAGTTTGCAATGGATGTTCATGCATCAGTCCCCTGGTGATACCTGAAGAGGCCAGCACCGAATTTCACAGCAGAAACCTTCCCTGGAGCTTGTGGATGTTTTTGTGCTGTGGGACACCCCTCTGCCAGGGTGTAGGAGAGCTGTGGGGTGCCATGGGGTCTTTCTCCCCGGTATTTGCTGAGTTGCTGGTGTGTCTTCCCCTCTGTGTCCTCCCTGGTTTGCTCTGTGGGCTCCTTATGCCTCCAGAAGCACAGGAAGTGAGCATGGCAGGAGGCAAGGAAAACATTCTGCTGGAAGGGTTTTTTTCTAATGCAAACTTTCTTTTTTTTTTTTCTTTTTGGGTAGAAGTGGGTCACTCGAGGGGTGACAGAGTAAGAGCATCATCATCGCCTGGGTACTGCATCCCGTTGCCATGGTGACCCGAGGGCTGCATCAGTCAACAGCTTTAAAAATGTGACAGCTGAGTGAGGCTGAAGATTTTAATGAGGACAGACACTTGCTCGCTTAGTTTCGATAACAAATACTCCATAAATACCCACTGGCTGAATGGTTCCGGGGCTCTGGAGCATGGCTGGGGCTCTCCCCTTCCCCAGGGTGGGAGTGTGGGCTGGGGCTGCCTGGGGAATAGCAGGGGGATGATGCCAAGCAGACTGCTCTGGGTATTTTTCCCTCTCCTGCTAAGGCTACCCAGGGGACAAGGTGACACGATTGCTGAGCCAGCAGCAGGTTTGGGTTTCCAAGGAATGTCCCTCTGGTGCTGTAGGCTGGGGCTGTGGGGTGTAACAGGACCACCCCCAACCACCACCCTTTGTCTGCAATGGGGCAGCAAACCCGTCTTGTAGAACAGGAGAGTAACTCTTGCACCGGGATCTTGCAAGGGCAGGTGAGCCAGCAGGAAGTTCCCAAACCTCAGTAACAAGCCTGGAGAGGTCACTGGGCTAGGGAAAAAGTCATGGGGCTGGGGAAAGCAAAACCCAGCGCTGCTGGGACAGGGGTGGGTGGCTGCAAGAGGCTCAGTGGTGCCATTTGTGTCTGTAGGGGACCTGAGCGCCCTGGTTTTGTGCCAACCACTTTGGGTGCACTCTGTGTGATGCCCCAGCTCCTGATGGTGCAGGAGGCAAATCTACAGTTTCCACTGTTTTAACCCTGTGCCAAAATCAGTCAATCCCCTGCCTCGGTAAAAGAGCAGCTGCCTCCAGCAGCCTGGTTGTACCTGCATGGGAGAGGGATGTGTGCTGGGAAGCTGGAGGTGTGCCAAGGGCCTGGCAGTGTTGTGTTTAAAAGAAAACTGTAAATATAAAGCCTCTTCCACTTGTTTTTGCTGCAGCTCCCATGCTGCCTTTCCTTGCAATGCCACCACAATGTCCAGCTGGGACACAGTCACCACGCACGTGGCCCGGGAGCCTGCAGGCACCCAAGGGCACACGATACCCTTGGGGAATGCCAGCGCTTCACAGGCAGAGGAGCTGGAGCAGGGCTCAGCAGCACTGCTAGCATTGGGTGCTTCCCATTTGCTGCCCCCAGTACCACCCGTGGCAGCCTCAGCCCTGCCTGCTGCCAAAAATATGCTCCTGGCTGTCTTGTGACTGCAGCGGTGTCACTGCTCCGGCCAGGGGAGCTTCAAGGCACAGCCCTCTGTCACATGTAGCAACACGGGAAACACTGACACGGCATTGCCAACCGAGGGGTTGGCCAAGGCCCTGCAACCTGTGCTTGGTCCAGCACCCCAAAATAGCTGGGACTCTTTCATCAGGGCTGGTGGGTGTGGGACCTGACCCCCACGGAATGGCAGGCACCTGCCCTGGTCTGCCCCTGTCTGTTTCAGCTCTGACAGCCCCCGATAGGTGCTGGTGAGGGGTCAGTGCTGTGGGGAGGGACATCAGCATGGGATGTTGGAACAGGGTGTGATAACCCGCCACACACGCTGCTTTGTCCCTGCCAGGAAACAGCCACCCCTGTCTCTGCCAGTCCTGCCATAACCAGAGCCACTCTTCTCCTTTCCAGGTGTCTCTTAAAAATGGTCAAGGGGAATATTATAGTCCCTGAAGAGATCTTGAGCTTCTGTTGCAATGGCCTCCAGGTACCCCTCGTGCTGTGCAACTAACCTGTGGCTCCCCGTTGTGCCGGTGGCTACTAACCCAGGCTGTGCCGGGCAGGTGCCACCCTGTGCCAGGAGCTGCTCCCAGCCCTGCACCGGACCTGGCTGCCTCCTCTCCCAGCGTGTCAGCTACCGCAGGGCCAGGGTTCTTCCCTCGGCTAGCAGCTTCTTCCCTAAAGCTCAGAACTGTCAAACGCCGGGAAAATGACCGGCGGGATGTCGGGCCAGGCTGTCTGCTCACTCTGCAGCAGGCGGCTTTGGAGCTCTTTGCATTGCTGGCCCATACCCCAGAGCCTGCCGGCTTCCCAAAATAGCTCTGTGGTACTCGTGTAGGCGCCTCTGCATGCTGGGAAGCAGCCCGGGAGGTTCACGGAGGGGTTTGGAGGCTGCTGGAGGGGCTCTGTTGGCCGCGGGTCGGTCTCACTGCGGGATGGGAGCCCTTTGCCGTCGGCTTGGCTCGGCGCGCTCGCCGCCGTCTCTGCTGAGGCGAGGTTTGTGCCGTTCCCGGGATGTCGTGTACCAGTAGCTATGGAAACAGAGGTTAGACCCGCTGGAGAAAAATGCTATTCTGAGAGGCAGTGAGCTCAGGGTAGTCGGGAAAGCATCATTTTCAGCAGAAACCCGTCTTTAAAAGAATGCGGGCAAAGCAAAGGGCAGAGAAGCTGCTGGAGTGGGACTCTCGCAACAAGTGCTGTGAGCGGGAGCTGCAGCGGGAGCAGAAAGCGGAAGCAAGGGCTGTGACAAAGCCCAGACAGCTCCTCGTGTCTCCTCAGTTACTCACCAGGCTAACTGAGTTCACCCCTTGTGCAACACGACTCATTTGACATCTCCCATCAGCTATTTTCCCTGCCAGCACCGCCTCAGCCTCCTCTCTCCCCGACCCTGCTTCCCCCCGGGGTGCCAGGGGAGCTGCTCTGTGCCCAGCAAATGGACCAGCCAGCAAGGAACGTGTTTTACTGCCCGAACAACCCCAAACTGAGGATGCTTCTCCTCTGCTTCTTGTACCACATAGCCTCCAGTGCTTCCTTTGCCAAGGGTGGGGGAGGGTGTTGGTGGAAGGTATGGAGAACTCTCCAGCCCCAGGAGAGCAAACCCACCCTGTGCTGCAGCACCCTAAAAATGAAGCTGTCAGGGAGAAAAATTCCTTCCCAGAGGAGTGATTGACTTTGGGAGGGGTTTTGTGTGGTGTTTGGGAGGGGGCAGTGGGGTTGGGTGGAATGGCCTGGAAACCTGGAGTAATCCCTTATGGAGGATTTTTAGAGGGATTTTTTTTCGCCTTTTGGCTGCGGGCACCTTGTCTTTGGCAAGGGCTGGGTGAGTTTTGTCGGTACCCGGGGGTGTGCAGGGCTGGGGTTCTCCCGGCTCTGTGTGAGGTCACACTGTCCCCTCGGGGGATTTGCTTCCCATTTGGCTAAAACGGAGCTTTTGTGCCCCACAGGGCTCGACCTCTCCACCACGTGCCCGGGAGCCAGGGGAGCGGGAGGAGGCGCCGGGGGCCATGGCGAGCCCCTCGCCTGCCCGCAACCCCACCGAGGTGCAGATGAGCCAGCTGGTGCTGCCCTGCCACACCAACCACCGCGGCGAGCTCAGCACCGGCCAGCTGCTCAAATGGATCGACACGGCCGCCTGCCTCTCCGGTAAGCCATGCTCTCCCTCTGGAGCCGTCCTCCTGCCGGGCTGCCAGGGAAGGCACCAGGCAGGATCCACGGGATCCAGCTCACCGGCAGCATCCCTGGCAGTCCAGCACCGTGCCTCGGAGTGACGCCAGCTGGGGACCCACGTCATGCCGTTTTGCTGAGTAATTAGAGAGCAAACAGGAGCAGGACAAGAAGGGGAGGAGACGTGCACTGCAGCATGCATGCTGGCTTAGGGACAGATCAAAATCTATGCCTGCTTTGTCTATAAGGCTGCCCTTTTCCTTGCCTGGTGTGCAGGGCATGGGGAGAGCAGGCTGGTGGCATCCCTGGCATCCCAGCAGCAGCTGGAGTGGGATGAGCTCCTCCACTCAGCAGGAAGCAATGGAGCTCACCAGCTCAGCCCAGCACGGGGAGGTTATGATGGGGAAGCGGGTGCAATTCTGCAGTTGGGTGAGGTTCCCAGAGCAGTTTTGCAGTGTGGGGTTCCTGGAGTCTCAAGGGAAAGTCGCACCGGCAGAGCAGCTTTGAGGTATTTGCTGTGTGCGGGGAGGTGGAATCAGCTGCCGGTGCATCCCCGCAGCTGCAAACTCACGAAGGGAAGGCAAACACCAGCACACCCTCCAAACCTTCAAACATCTGCAAACCCGCGCTGCTGGAGGAGGAGAAGCCCCAAATCCCGCTCTTGTCCCCAGAAACGGGCACGAGCAGATAAAAAGACGCTGGCTGGGTGTCACCGGTGTCACCAGCCTGGGGCAGGGGAGCCCTCGTGCCCCTCGCAGCCTCGGCACGCTGGTGCAGGTTGCTGATGCAGTTTGTTTTCCCTTTCCAGCCGAGAGGCACGCCGGCTGCCCGTGCGTCACGGCTTCCATGGACGATATCTATTTCGAGCACACCATTAGGTAAATACTCGGCGCACCGGCAGGGCATGCGCGGGGAAACGCTGGGGTTTTTCCCATCTGCCGGCTGCAGTGTGGACAGGGGCTGGAGCTGGAGCAGGGAGCAGCGTGCCCGGGAGAGGAGGAGGTGCGGTGGCAGTGCCAGGCTCGCAGGGACGCCGGGGAGCGAAGCTCTGTCTCCGCCGCAGGGCTGCGGACCGACTGTCTGCTCTGATTTATCCGCTGTCTGGTCGCCTGGGGAGCTCCTGCTGGGTTGGCTTCCCGGTGTTTCCCCCAACGCCAGCTCCTCCCTGGCTTTGTTCAGGAAACGGCTCTGATTTAGTGCTCTGGAAAATTCAGATCTTGCAAATCGTGCCTCTGTGGCGGCCGTGTGGGTGGCTGAGGCGTGGTGGGGCTCACCCACCCAGAGGGTGCTGGGGGAGCTGGGACCTCCTGGCTTTGTGTGGCGCATCAGGCTGGGCATTGCTTGGCCAAAATCCCATCCCAGGCTGGTCCTGGCATCCCCTGGTGCTGCCCCACAGACGTCCCCCTTTGATTCACGCAGCCCTTGGGATGTGTCAGGGTACAACATTGCTCCTGACCTGAGGGTGTGACCAGAGGGGACAAAAACCCTCCCAGGCTTCCGCCCTCGTCATCCACAGGCTCCCGGTATTGAAACCATTCCCACCCAGCATTCCCGAAGTATTTTCCTTCTGTACTCCCAGTAAGCCCAGGTACTGCCACCCACCTTTACTCCTCCCTCAGAGCCCCCACACCCCCTGTGCAGGCGCTGCCTGTCGGTTCCTACCTGGGTACCACTCCAGGGGCTCCCTGGGGGTCTGCCATGCCATACAGGATCCTTGCTGCCCAGCAGCTCCTGCCTTGCCGTGTAGGATCCATGCAGCACAGGATCCATACTGTCCAGCTTTGCTGGGGCAGACACCAGGCAGACACCATTCCAGACCCAGGGCTGGAATTGGGGTCCCTGGCTGTCAGCTGATTTGCCTGGCACTGGGAAGCCTGACTCACTCTTGGGTTTCACCGTCATTCCCAGGAAATGCTGAACTCACACTTTTGCCCTTTCACGTGAGTTGCCTGTTGCCGGGGCTCAGCTCCATGACAAATCCACAGTGTGGGGATGTCGTGCAATCCTGGTGCCGCCTCCCACGGGCAGAGGTGGGATTGAGACCCTGCTCCTGGGGCAGCTTTGCCTGGGACACCTTTTCCCCGGGGTTTTGGAGCAGAACAGAGCCCAGCCCACGGCACAGCATTACAATGAGCCCTGCAAAGCATTTGTCCCAACTCGGGGGTGAGCTGGGCACTGCTCCAAGGGGGCAGGGACTTTGTGCTGCTTCTGGCTCAGATCCCACTTTCTGTGGTCCAGCTTAAGGCTCCAAGCAAGGGACCTGGCAGGGATTTCCTGCAGGGCTGTTGGAAGGTGGAGGAGTTTCGTGTTGGATCTCCTTGCCCAGCTGTTTGTGCTTTCTGCTGCCCTTGCACTGCGGGGGAGAGGCAGGGAGGAGCTTTAGGTGCCCAGAGGAGACCCCAAATTATCACTGGCTTTCACTGGCTGGGCAGCAGATTCTCCCCACCCCTCTGCCTTGCCATGTGCAGCCTCCAGGGAGGTTCACACGTGCCCTTGAGTGGGGCTTCCTGTGGCATTTATGGCACTGGCCTCTACTGTTTGATAAGGACAGAGAAGATAAAGTATTTCTGGGGCTATATATAGACATGTGGGGCTGCCAGCCTGCCTGGCCCCTTGCCCTTGCATGCCCCTCGCTGCAATGCCATCCAGAGCATCCATCTGGCTGCTTCCATCGCCTCTAACCCTCTCCCCACATTTGCTTTCTCTTTCTGCCCCAGCCAGCCTCCTGTAAGCCCCTCTGGGAGGAGCAGTGTCGGGTACGGACGTGTTTGGCCCTAGAGCAGCCAGCCTAGCGCAGCGCTGCCGTGAGTTGGGAGCCTTAACCCCACTGACGTGGCATGGCATGTGAACAGAGGCTGCTCACCTAACACTGCTAACGTTCTGGCATGCCACCAGCCCGGGGTCCACGCTGGGGGACAGCCAGAGGCACCAGCTCATTGCCACTCCTGCTGCAGCCAGAGCCAGCGTGCAGAGCGGGTCGTTTACAGAGCTCATTTGAAGCCCCCCCCTGTGTGAGGGCACAGGGAAAAACCTGGTGTGAAAGCACACGCTGGCTCTACCTCACTTCTGGTTTTGAGAGGTGGTGGTTACAGGGTTTATTTTTCCACTGAATTTTCTAGCACTGGCCTCTCTTTGGGGATGAGGAGTATTCCTGATTTAATAATGTGTTTGGTAAAGGCTGCTGTTGGTGTCACTAAAGAGTTGAATTTGCTCGTTCCGTGGGTACCAGTCTGGAGTAGCTCAGGCTGCAGGGCCAAAGCTGTCTCTGTGTGTGTACTCTGAAGCCTACTGAAGCAACAGGCAGAGCAGCATTTTGCTGCCAGCAGATGTTTCATTTAAGAGATGGTGCAAAATGCCCCTGGCTGGACCCTGCCTCCTGCCATCTCCCAGTATCCCAAAGTATCCATTGCTTGTGGGGAGGCCCTGTGGCTGGTCCAGTTGTGCAGGACAGTGGGTGCAAGGCTGGAGGAGCTGTTTGCCCTGGCAGGAGCATGAGGGGTGCCAAACAAACCTCGGGCACCTCTGCACCCCTCAGGTGTCCTGGCAGCAGCCCAGACCCGGGGACCCGCTTGCACACAGCTGCTCAGGGGTGACATCTCACTGCTCTCACGTCTTGGGGGTGGCTGTCTCTGTGTCCTGCTGGCCATCTGGCATGTGCCACAGTCCCAGGAAGCCTGACCACAGTGGGCAGTGAGCTGTCATGCCGTGGCACCTCAGTGGGAGCTGCTCGGTGGCTGCTGTCCCACAGTAACCCCACAGACTCTCTCCTCTTCCTGTTTTTCAGCGTCGGGCAAGTTGTCAACATCAAAGCCAAAGTGAACCGAGCCTTTAACTCCAGCATGGAGGTTGGTGTGTGCTCCTGCCCCTGTCCCCCTTGCTGTGTGCCCGTCCCCACCAGCCACGTGGTTAAATCCCCAGCTCCTCCCACAGTTCCCAGCTTCAATCCCATGTGTTCATCCTTCTTGGCTGCCTCTGGCTGGGGGTGCTTGGTGGGGCATGGGTCCCTGGGGAGCAGAGCTGACTCCCAGGGGTGTGTGCCCTCTCCCAGGTGGGCATCCAGGTGAGCTACGAAGACCTGTGCAGCGGGAAGCACTGCAGCATCTGCAAGGCGTACGCCACCTTCGTGGCACAGGGCCCCTTGGGCAGCAAGGTGAGCAGTGCCTGGTGGATGGGGGAGCTCTGTTGCCCCCAGCACAGAGGCAGGAAGGAAATGGCCTCTGTGGGGCTGGGCTGGGCTCAGTTTTCCATCACAGCAACTGCTGTTCATGGGTCAGTGATCCTGTGTCCCGTGTTTGTGGGATGCACGGTGGGGGGCTCTCGGCCCTGCTCTGGGCATGGAGGGCACCTGCTGGCTGTTGCTGGTCCCCCACGGGGACTGCACCCTGCCCATCCCTTTGTAGGTGAGGCTGAAGCCGCTGACCCCTCAGACAGAGGAGGAGAAGATCGAGTACAGCATCGCTGCCGAGCGCCGCCGCATGCGCCTGGTGCACAAGGACACCCTCAAGGACCTCCTGACCCGCAGCCCCCAGGAAACCGGTACCGTGTCCCACAGCCCCGGGCTTCCAAAATAGCCCTGACACCCACTGGTGACATCCCACTTCCTCAGCAGGATGCTGGGGGTGATCACCTCATGGAGGTGTGGGAATGCCCTGGCCATGGAGGGGTAGGGATCACCCCACCATCCCAGACCCCCAGGCCTGGAGGTTTCTGGGGGGTTGCTGCAGTGGGAGGGCAGCTGTGGGAGAAGGACAAGGGCTGGTGGGGTGCTGGGAGCAGGAATCCCACTGTCCCTCTGGCACTCTGACCCCTGTTGTCCCCCTGTGGCAGAGCTGGAGACGCGGGACGGCAGCGGGGCGGTGCCGGCGGAGAAGACGCGGGTGGAGAGCGTGGAGCTGGTGCTGCCTCCACACGCCAACCACCAGGGCAACACCTTCGGGGGACAGATCATGGCCTGGATGGAGAATGTGGCCACCATCGCAGCCAGGTGACCCAACAGGGATTCAGGATCTGCCTGGAGGGGACACTTCTGGCTGGGTCTGGCCATAGCCGGGTTGTAGGGACCCTCCAAAGGGATGGTCACTCCTTTGGGTGACACTGCACAGGGTGTGTGGTGCTGGGGGATGCCAGGGAAGGGTTCACACTCACTGCAGTTGGTTCACTGTTCTTCTCATGGCTGCCTTTGGCCATTGAAATCCAGGGGTGACACTTTTTGGGGTCGGGAAGGGCGCGTGGGGTCAGGAAGGGCGCGTGGGGCTGCCGGGGCGTGGGGCCATGGCCGGGGGGTGACACCTGTCTGTCCCCACAGCCGGCTGTGCCACGCCCACCCCACGCTGAGGGCCATCGAGATGTTCCACTTTCGGGGACCGTCGCAAGTCGGAGACCGCCTGGTGCTCAAAGCCATCGTCAACAACGCCTTCAAAAACAGGTGGGTGCCGCTGGCAGGGGACCCCTCCCCGCCCTCCCCGCAGCCCTCCTGCTCCCTCATCCCTTCTCTCCGGCAGCATGGAGGTGGGGGTCAGCGCCGAGGCCTACGGCCAGGAGATGTCCGTCAGCCGCAGGCACATCAACAGCGCCTTCATGACCTTCGTGGTGCTGGACCAGGAGGGTCATCCCCGCACGCTGCCCATGCTGGCACCCGAGCCGGGGGTAAGGACCAGCAGGGCTGGCTTCTCCCCACCCTGCTAGCCCATGGGACCCCTGGGAACTCCTGCCAGCCCTGTAGGGCTCTGGGATTTGCAGCAAAACAAGCGCGGTTTTATGGTGATGGAAATGAAATTGCTCGATAGCAAGTGAATTAAATGGATTGCTCGGTGTAACTAATAAAATAAACCACTTGCCTGCGCAGAGATGGAGACGTATTATCCATGCAAGGCTTAACAGAGCATTGCTTGCAAATTCCAGCTCGTCTTTTCTGTAATTTAGGGGAAGGAATGTTGAGGTTGTTTTTACCTTTCAAAGCGTCCTAATCCATAATTTGCTGGGATCCAAATATTTAGGGAAATCTGTCACGCGAGCACAGCAGCAAAGCAAACACTCATGCATCTCAGCTTCTCCTGGGCTGATCCTTGCCCAGCTGCCTGATTTTTTTGATGCCTTAAAACTAAGATCTCCCTGTGATGGAGATCATCTCATGGCAAGAGTCGGGCTACCTGAAACCTCCTCCTATAAAACACCAAACTAGCACTTTCGTCAAAATAAGCTGCTTTTTTTTGGCTTTTATTTCCCCAGGAGGGGACATTTGCAGGTGCTAGGGAACACAAATTGTGTTTCAGAGGCTGTTTGCATCTTTTCAACCACAACAAGGGTTTTCCCAAATGTACCAGTGCCCATCATTTGATCACAGCAGGGTGGCAATGCTGAAATAACTCACAATTAATCACTGACCATCACTGCAGTGTGGCCAGGGTGGCAGCTGGCAAGCAAGGGGGCTTCACCTTCCAGCCCTTCCCTGCTGAATGTTTTTCCCAGTCCCAAAAAGATGTGATTTTTTTTTTCCATCCTCCTTTTCCTATTAACTTAATTGCCTTTTCCCATTTATCAGGACGGAGAAAGGAGGTACAGAGAAGCCAGCGCTAGGAAAAAAATTCGGCTGGACCGGTGAGCAGCAAAGCCAAGTCGGATGTGGGGATGGAGGAAGGGGGAGAGGGGGGCTCAGTGTTGGGGTGCAGGGACAGTGTAGGGGTAGTTTGTGTCCCCTCATAAGGGAAACTGTTCCTTTGCTGCAGAAAATACGTCGTCTCCTGCAAACAGACCGAGGTGCCGCTCTCTGTGCCCTGGGACCAAAGCAACAAGGTAGGATGTGGGAGCTGGTGCCTCCTGCTCCCTCTCCTGCTCCCCCTCTTGCCCCTGACGTGCTGCCCTCACCCCAGGTTTACCTGAGCTACAACAACGTCTCTGCGCTGAAGCTGCTCGTGGCCAAGGCGAACTGGGCACTCGCCAGAGAAAAGGAGAAGGTACCAAACCCTGTCCCTCCTCCCTCGCCCCCAAAGCGTGGGCAATCCAGGCTGCCAGCAAGTGCCAGCCGTGCCCTGTGCTCCCCGAGGTGCGGATGTACACGCTGGAGGAGGACAAGTTCCTGTCCTTCCGCATTGAGATGTCCGTCAGCATCGCGGCCAGCCGAGCCTTCTCCCTGCTGTCCAACCTGCAGCGCCGGCACGAGTGGGACAGCCACTACGTGTGAGTGCTGCAGGCCACCCCCAAAACACACCCCCAAGCTCAGGGCTTGTGGTCCATCATCCCTTGGGGTTTCCTGGGAGCCACTGTGTTGCCTTGCTTGCTCTTAGAGGTCTTGTACTGTGTTCCCTGTCCTGGCTCCATCTGGGCTGATGGCTGCGCTTTTCTGGAGAAAATATCTGGTTTGGGTACCCCCCAAATGTTTTGGGTCTAGTGGTGGGCTGTAAATGTGTAAGGCCCAGATTCAGAGGGCACAGCAGGGTTTCTGTGACTGGTCCCCTCCCCTCACAGGAGTGCTGAGCTTGTCCAGAAGGTCGATGACGACGACATGATCTACCACGTGGTGAGCCAGAAGCTCAGGCACGAGAACAAACCGCAGGACTTTGTTATCCTGGCGTCCCGGCGGAAGCCCTGCAGCAAGGGGTGAGTGTCCAGCCTGACCCCTGCTCCCTGCCATCCAAGCTGGGCCAGCTCACCGGGCTCTGTCCTCCCCAGGGACCCCTACGTGGTGGCCTTTCGGTCGGTGACGCTGCCCACCCACCCCGCCAGAGCCGAATTCACGCGCGGGGAGACGCTGTGCTCAGGGTTCTGCATTTGGCCGGAGTCAGAGGAGATGAGCAAGGTGGGATGCTGTGGCTGTGCCACCCACAGCCCATGGGGGAGACCCCACCCCTCTCCTGTGCCCCTGCTGACCTTGTCCTGTGCCTCGCAGGTGGCTTATTACAACCAGGCTATGCCAGGGTACCTCAACTACGTCACCACCAACGTGGCGGGACTGTCCTCTGACATCTGCTCCACCTTTGAAGCCTGTGAGAAGTTCCTGCTGAAGAACAAGGAGGACCTGATCTCACGGCTGCAGGACTTCTAGAGCCATGCTGAGCCCCTGCTGACAGATGGACAGCCAGATGAGGGGACACTTCTGTGGTGGAAGGGGACGTGGGATGGTGGCACCCAGACCCTGCCTCCCTGGGGGCTTTGGTCCCAGGGGCTGGGGTGGAGGGGCAATACTGTACCACCTCATCCCTTGCACTGATGTGTCATATCTTTTCTTCCTTCTTTTTTTTTTTTTTTATTTTATTTAGAAATTTTGTAAGCTGATGTACGGGACTGGGTTTTCTAGTTCACTTAACGCTACTTGAATCTTTCTATGATCCAAAACCTTCCCAAAACAGATTATTTTTTTTACTAGTTCTTTGTGGGGCATAACTGGTTCCTTTTGAGGAAGCAAAGGGAGAGAGGGGGCAGTGATACACAGAGGGTTCTGTACCCCTCCCTGGTGTAGGGGTGGCTGGTGGAACATCCCACTCTCCCCAGAGCTGCTCCTTTTCCTGGACAGGGCTGGCAAATGGCCTCTGCTCCTCCTGGGCTGAAATCCCACTCTGTGGGACTGTGAAAGGAGCAACAATAAAAGTGCATTGAAAGGAAAAACATCCCTATGTGCCCTGGGTGAGTGTCTGCTCCAGGGGCTTGCTGTGTGTTGAGCTTGGAGCAGGGATCCTGCACCCACAGCACACCTGGAGCTCAGGTGGATGGGGGGTTCTTTGAGGCAGGATTCTGCTGCAGGAAAGGGCTGGTGCTCCATGCAAGTGGCTTTTGGGGAGTGCCCTGAGCTATTGCTGCCATGTCTGGGGCAGCCCTCCTCATCCCCCTCTGCTGGGTGCACCAACACCTTGAGATGTAAACCCCAAACTGCCTCAGAGGCACTGGAAGAGGAAAAGACAGAGCCAAACCTTGTTCCCCTATGTCTGGGATGCTCTGGAAAAGCCACCACGATGAAGCAGGGGTGACAGTGGAAGTGCTGCTCATCAGTCACAGCCCAGAAGTCATCGAGAGCCCCTTCCCAGGCCTTCCTGGGTCACACAGCCAGAGGTTTTCTGATGAGGTTTCTGGAAGGCTTGCTGCCTGCTGGAAAATGAGCAAGCCCTGGAAGCCCTTAGGCACACAGAGCTTCAGGCACAGCAGGTGCCAGCTGTGCCCTGGCCTCTGCCTGCAGAGCCCTGTGCTTAATCCCAAGGATGGGTTTTGTAGAGCTGAACCCTGAGCAAGTGATGGTGATGCTGTGCTTGGGGTGACGTGAGGCCATGGGGTACCAGAAATGAGCACAGGGTCTTTTCCAGGTGTTGTGTCCCTCTGCAACACCCCGTCCCTTTGCCACCCAAATTCCCCACTTGGTTTATAAGCAGAAGGAAATTCCCCTCTCCTGTGGGCACCAGCCAGTGGCTCCCACACTTGGGCTGGCTGTGGCCATAAACCCCTAATCTCTGCTGCATCTCCCATCATAAACATCTCAGCTCAAGGCCTGGCACGGCTGTGCCCCGACCTCCCAAAGATAAAGCCATCTAAGGCTGAACATAGTACAAAACACTGAATTTTTATAGCACCCTCTTACCTCCCAAAACTCAGAGCAATCCTGCCTTTTTATCACTGGGACGAGTGCCATCCTTCCTCCCTACCGTTAGGAATTGCTGCTGCTTGATTAAGAGGAGGGGATGATGTATTTGCCTGAACATTAAACTTTAACTGACCTCTCCTTCTCCTCAACTATTGTGCTTTTTCCTGCTGGGAGGCCCCGGTCAGCCCTGGCTCCAGCCTGGCTGGGTCCCTGGGGATGCAGGGTGATGGAGCAGGAGTGACCTGGGGGCACGGCAGAGCGCTTCAGCGGTGCAAGGCGTCATGTGGTTTGTGCTTTTGGGAGAAAACTGCAGCCCTGCAGCATCTGCTGGCCCTCAGTGGGGCATGGACAGCAGGACTGGGCAGCTTGGAGCATCCCTGGTGTGCCCATATCCACTGCCTCACCCCACAGAGAAGCAGGGACCTGATGGTGACTGTCCTTACCTGCCTTTCCCAGAGCCCTTTCTTTGCTCTCCCCATGAAATGCACCTCTCCAGGACCAATTCAGCAACCAATCACCATTTTTCTTAATCCCTTAAAAAAAAAAAAGAAAAAGGGAATTACCCCCTGCTCTGAGCAACCTTCCAGCCTGCAGCTCCTTTGCATGAAAACACCTTGGAGCTCTCAGCTGCTAATTCCTGCATGGAGGCAAATCATTTGGAGAGGCAGATCTGGGACCTTGGGAGCAGCAGGGCTCTGTGCTGGCTGCTGGCAGAGCCCATCACTGCCTTCCTGCCCAGGATGATGCAGGGAACAAAGCCCCACCTAAGGACCACGGCTGCCTTCCCTGGGCCCCTGTCATCCAGGGCTGCTGGAGGATGGAGCAAGGGAAAGATCCCAAAAACGCCAAGAAGCTTTTGGAAAAGGCCACGAAGACAGCTGGGGATTTACAGGCCAGCACTCCAGGTTGGGTGTGGGCGCCTTCTCCAGCGTGCTGTCATCATGAGAAGGTTTAAGGACCTGATTTTATGGATGCCTAAATAAATACCTGGAGCTAATATATCACAATGCAGGGTATATTTATCTGCTTTGCAGGAGCGGGATGGAATTAGACGGCCGTGTCTCTCGCAAGGCCAGCCCCGCTGTAATTCATGCCCCGAGGCGCCCAGGCGAGGGGAGGAGGAGGAGGAGTTCTGCAGGCAGCATTATTGATGGGCTACTCCCAGAAGCTTTGTTTTAATTAATTTTCAGAGTGCTCCTCGCAGTGGATCAGGCAGCTCCTTGAAAGCCTCCTTCCACCCACTGCTGCCAGTGCTCCTGTGCAGGGTCTGGGGCAGTGGGGTGAGCCTGGGAGCCCCCAGGCTTTTGGTTAAACAGTGCAGAAGCTGTTGCTGTTTTTAAACAGGGGGGCTTCCCCTGGCCAAGAGGCCTGTTTGGTGGCCACAGCGTGGGTAGGTGTATTTGTCAGGGCTTTTCTCTTCCCCTTTCTATTGGCTTTCTGCTTGTTCCTGCTGCCAGGGGTCAGTCGGGGCGTTGTCTGGACTTTGCCAAAAGTCCACCCAAACCAGCTGGTTCGGAGGTGCTGACGCAGTGCCCTGCCCCTGAGATATGAGGGGTTCCAACACCGGCTTTGCAGCCCAGTCGGGTGCGTGGTGGTGAGGCTGGAATGGGGCTGTGCCAGCTCCAAAGCTTTCCCTGAGTAAGCAGGTTTGTGAACCTGAACTGCATTTGCCCTGCAAGCAGCAAGGTGACAGCAGCAGCCACAGCTCGGCGCCGAATCCGGGGGTGACCTGGCTGCCATGGAGGGACCTGTCCCCCTCCGGGACGCCATGGCAGGTGACATGCAGCCCTGCAACACCATCAAACTGCTGCACCTGCTTTTCCTCTCCACCTCCTGGGGAATGCAGGTCTGGGTGACCTTCGTGGCCGGTAGGTTGAGCTCTGTTGTGCTCTCTGCCCGGGGGGGTGGCACAGGGACAGGGGAGGGGGCTCGGCCCCAGGACTTACCTGCTGTCCCCCTCGCAGGGTTTGTGATGAGCAGGCACCTCCCTCGCCACACCTTCGGCTCCATCCAGCGTGAGCTCTTCCCCTACTACTTCCACATCAGCTCCACCTGTGCCTTCCTCAACCTGACCCTGTTTGCCATGTCCCACCCCAGCGAGCGGCTCGGTGAGGAGCACGTGGCCCAGGTAGCCTCCTCCCCCTTTCAAACACGAGCTGCCCACAGCCCAAACCCCTTCCTCTGCTCCACCCAGGCTGGCTTGCACACGATGGAGACCCACGCAGGGCTCTGGTTAAAAGAAGCCTGTTAGATTGCAGCGAGCCGGGGGGGCTGGGGGAGGAATTTAACCCAGCACACGTATGATGTGCTCACAGCGGGCTTTGCTCCCTCGCAGATCATCGTCTTCCTCGTGTGCATCGCCGCTTCTGTGCTGAACACGCAGTGGTTCGGGCAGGTCACCTCCGACACGGTGGCCGAGCTGCACCTGGTGGAGCGCAGCCAGGGGCTGGGGCAGGAGGTGGGGCTGGCGGCCAGCGAGCGCCGCAGGCAGCTCCGAGCCTCCAACCCCAGCTACGGGCAGCTGTGCCGGAGCTTCACCCTCTACCACGCTCTGTCCTCCCTCTGCAACCTCTGCTGCATCGTGTGCAACGGGCTGAGCCTCTACCACCTGGCTGGCCGGCTCTCTGCCCTCTGAGGGCAGCACACTGCCAGGGGATGGCTGGCCAGAGCCCAGCACCTGCTGCCTTGCTGTAAAGCAACCCTGAGCTTTGGACATTAAACTGCAGCATCCTCAGGTGGAGAGACTCTCGCTGTATTTGTGCACGGTGCAGAAATTTAGGAATAGTGGAATGGAAATGTTTTCTCTAGAGCTGCCTCCGTGATCGAGGCAGGAGTGTTTTATGGCTGAACAGCTTTCTAATGCCCCCTGCATTAGCTGTGTCTAAAGCTGCAGTGTGTTCCTGCAGTCAGAGAGAGACTGCAGAAGAGAAGGAAATGAGAGATTGAGAATTACTTCTAATTAAAAGCCAAAAGCTAATACAGAAGTGCAGAAGACCCCCTATGCTGGCTGTACCAGAGAATGTGATGGATAAGGTTGTTATGCTGGGGTTTACAATCAGTGTCTGTCACTCTCTTGTATTTCACAAAGTGACACAAAGCGTTGTCTCATTCATTAGGCAGAAGTCAGTCTGGTTAAAACAGCCGCGTTTACTGCAGGTTCTGCAGGACAGCCAGTAAGGTATCAAAAGGGTCAGTCAAACCCTGCACCACACACAGAGCTCTGCTGTAGCCTGGCCAGCAGCACAGCCAAGCAGTGACAAAACAGCAGCTGCTGAGTCCCAGGCAGCATCCTGACTGCATCCACCCCGCTGCAACAGGAGGGCATCTCCCCAGGCCGCTGCTGTCACACCCCAGCAAGGACAGCCCACCTCCCAGGGAACCTGTGATTCTCCTCAGGTGAGGAAATACAGCCCCAGCTGTTGTTACTGCAGCCACAGCCAGTCTGGCACTGCTTCAGGTTTATTTCAAAACCACACGCAGCCCATCATAGAGGAGACCTTCTGCAAGCCAGCTGGGTTTCCTTTTAAACAAATAATCCCCTCATGTTCTCCCCTTCATTCTCCTGTGCTGCTCCCCTGGAAGCTTCCCTGCGTGCCAAGATTATTTTCCTCCCCTGAAGAGCGTGAGGTATTTTTGTTCAAGCAGAAGTTTGCAGCCTGGAGCTGGGCTAACAAAGAGCAGCCTCTTGCACAGGATTCCTTGTTTCTTTCTTGCCCATTACAGTCGATGCACCTTCTTGCCAGAGAAGTATTTCTTAGAGAAAGGAGAACGCTTGGCAAATACCAAAACTGTCGGGGTCCCGGCCTTTACAAAATACCTGCAAAGATTAAAAGGAGTCCTTGGCTTCCTTGTAGCTGGCCCAGTGTCCTGCAAAGCAAGTGACTTCTGCCCAGCTCCATGAAGACTGACCTCCCAAAGGCTGGTGAGGAGCTTTTGTGCTGATTAGCAGAGCCTCTTGGAGCCAGGGCTAAGCACATCTGAGGAGGAGTGTTTTATGAATTTACTCGTCTCCCAACAGCTTCTTTTAATTAAAGCAGCTGCTATTCTCCCTCTGGAAGGAGGGTTCTTTTGCAACTGCCCTTACAGCCTGAAATCTGAGGGCTGGTGGACACTGCTGAGTTTTGTGGAGTGACGGAGATCCCGTGACACACCGAGCCCCCCACGCTGGGCAGCAGCTCCAACCAGCTGTGAGATGGTGCAACCCAGCAGCACAGGCTGTACAGAAACCTTCTGGCTTCACAAACAGCAAACTCCTCTCTCCCAGTAACAGCACAACACTTGAAAGGCAGTTTCAGAGGGGAGCAGGGCTGCGTGCTGTGCCAGGGGCTGCTCACGCAGCAGTACGAACAGCGAGAGCATTGTTAACCTTCAACATGCTCTTTATAGGCTGCTCTATGTTTCTCCTTTTTTTTTTCTAAAGTAGTTCTGTGTAGATGGAATCTGGAATAGCCCTTCCGTGCTGCTCAGCTGTGCCCACCTCCCCTTTCCCATCTCCATCCAGTCCTGGAAAGAGTTGTTCATTTTTTGGGGTAAAAAAATAAGTCGCTAAAGCCAGGCACAAAATCCTTGCAGCTTACACCTTCAAGAAGTAGGACTATCAAGTTAGAGAAGAGTTTGGACTGTTTAAAAACAAAATGGACTTAAAGCTCATACTTTTTGCCTTTTTTCCCCTGGACATGGACAGGTACAGCCTCACCTTTCGTGCTGCAGCACTTGTAGCAATGTGTGTTCTGGGTTCACCTCATACATTTCTTCTCTTTCTTCATCTTCAAAATAGAGCTGGAAAAAAATTTGGGGGGGGGTTATTAAATGCCTAAGGTTAAATGCCTAAGGTACATGAAGGGAAGTACTACGCTGCTGAAAGCCCAGTAACAACACACCCTTATCAGCTGTGGGGTTATCAAACCTCTGTGGCTTGACCTGACTGTTGGATGCAAAAATCAACGAGACAGAAATTGTGTGAATTCCAAGTTTTCCCTGTATAAACCAGCTTAGGTTCTCCTGGCAGTGGCAGCAGGAAGGCAAAATTCCCATGCTTTGCAGGCAATCAATCCAAATCTAAGGGCTGCTTTTTAACAGGTGAGATGCAGCAATGTTATGTGATAAACTGAGTGGGTTTAGAGGTATTTGAACAGAAGAAGAGTTGATTTAAGAGATTAAAATCCAGCAACGGTGCCTTAGACTGTAAATACACACAGGTTTTAACCTGGAAAAGTACACAGCCAGTGTCCTTCTGGACCTGTGTGCCCACTGTACACAGGGCTGTGCTGCTGCCTGGCACGGGTGACACCGAAGTGGAAAATGAAAAATAAACATTCCTATCCTTCTACGTACAATTTCAGAAAAATTCTCAAAACCTGCTGCAGCCACAACCAACTCACAACCCACCTCTGCTAAAGTGTTGAGAGATATTATCTTGATGTGATTATGTGCTTAAGTAACTCCACTTAGTTCTGAAAATAAACTGGTTTTTAAATAGTATTTTCTGATTTGTATTGAGCAACTCCACAATGCAATTAAAAAACCAGGCAACCCATCAGCTTGCTGGTCTAAATCTTAATTGTTGTTACAAAGATGGAATCTAAGCAGTATCTGTAAGTACCTTGTGTCAAATACAGTGTAAGTGGAAGACAACTTTCATGTTCATAAGTGAATTCTGTCAGCACATATGGGCAATGTTTGAGTTTTTAAGTGAGGGCAGCTCTCTCTTGTTTCACATCTGTGCATGGCAAACAGATGCCAACACTTTCATACCCTCAGAGCTGTGCACTTTCTCACTCCAGAAATAAAAAAACAACCCTGAAATTGAAGGAAAGTCAAACTTCTCACCTCAAGATTGTTGGGAAGGTATTTTTTTTCTAAATCCCAAGGAGGTAACTCAGCAAACATCACCATTAAATGATCAATAAACCTAAAAGCCAAAATACACTTGGTGAGCTTAGACACAAAGTGCTCAGCTTCAATAACTTGTACAGTTGCATTTGAATGATGGCAAAAATACATTAGCAAATTAAACAACAGACTTGGAAGTAAGTTTAGGTCACCAATAGTTCCTTCCCTTCAAACTCATCACTTTCCCATGAATCCAAGGCCCTGTTGTAACTCAGGTTATTGGCTTCAAACTTGAGCAGTGCAACAACAAATTATTTTTAACTCTGTATTTTCACACTGAAAAAGATGCCAAAAGAAACACCCTGCATTTTGTCTAAAATGGATTTTCCTTTGACACAGTCCCATGCTTCACCAGATCAGAGTGATGAGAATATGTCTGTGTGTCAAAGGCTTCTTTATTTTGGTACTTGAGTGTTGGAGGCCAGCTTGTTCTAAAAATCCATTTCCACTTCCTTTAGTCACAAAAAAGCACAGAGAACACTACCATAAAAGTACTACAACTTCACTAACCTGCCTGCACTGTAATTTTAAGTCCTAACCTTAAGCACTGTAATTTTAAGTCCTAACCTTAATAGATCTGAGGAATACATCTTCCAACAAACAAAAGTTACAAATCCCAAGTCTGTTTAACACTACGAGATCAGAAAATGAGGTTAACATCAAGGAGAGTGGAATTCCCAGCTTGCCAGTCTGAAAGGCCTGCAGCACTTCAGTCAGATCTGATGAAAGCCCTGAGGAAAACTCTGGGGTCACTGCTGGTTAGGAGAGGTCCCCTTTGGAAGCTTTTTATAATCTTTAAGTTTAATCTTTTTTTTCTGAGACCCCGTATTTGGAGGGCTTTGAAACAGCACCTCAATGAATCTCTAAAATCCACAGGTGTGGGTGGGTCCCAGATGTCCCTGGCCACTAATTAATGACTGGTCTGAGCTTATTGTGTTTGTGTGCACTGCAAATTTATGTAAATCACAGAATAATTCAGGTTGGAGGTCATCTAGAGCAGCCTCCTGCTCAAAAGCAGGGCCAGCTGTGCCATGAGAAGCCTGGCAGTTTGCACCTCCTGCCTGTTCTCACTTGCTCCAACACCTCCTTTATGCAGGAAGTGGGAATTCACCTGGAGTTCTCATGAAAAGCCACAGTGAAATCTGTCTGCTTGTGCTCAGGGTACAGGAAGAGGACAGGCCAGTTCAGGTTGCCATCAGCATCCAAGTGCACCTTTGCCCCCGTGGCACTGTCAGGGTGGAACCCATCCAGGGATATCTCAGCCAGGCTGTTGGACACTTCCTCTTCTTCATCTGAAGGCTCAAGAACCAGCTTGATATTTCTTTCCTGGAGGGGAGGGAGGGGAAAAAACCAAAAACCAACTAAAAATCAACGGGTTGTGGTGGGGAGAATAAGAACAAAAGGTTAGCAGTCGGTAAAAGGTCAAATTATGTTGTTCTAATTCATGAGTCAGCTCCTAAACGTGCCATCACCTGAGTATCAGAATCAGGTGACTGGACTTCCCAGTAGAATCCAGAACCTCAGCCAGATATCCAAACTCCTCATGAAAAGGATGAGGACATGTGGGAATCCAGAGGAGCCCACATGTGGAGAGAAGAGCCTGAGAAAACTTGTGGAAAGGGATGCAACTAAAATCCTTTTCTTTGGGGCCTAGCAGGCATCACTCCAGAGTGCAACTACACACACCAGTTCCTGAGAACATCCAGTCTTTCAGAGAACTGAAGAAAGCTCACTCTATTCCTTGGAAAGATAACAGCAGAAGAGATCTGACTGTAAGAGCCCAAAATATTTTAATGTAGCCCAAACATTCGCTGAGGAAGGAGAGAATACAGGATTGATTCCCTCCTCTACCCCAATGAATGGTTATCTTCTATTCTTCCACAGAATTAATGCAACAAGGAAAGCCGGGTTCATGGGGCTGATGTGAGGCTACAGCCCAGCAACCAGAGCACTCACAAAGCTCAGCCCATCTCCTAACACTGGGTCTGCATTTTGCATTAGTTGTTACCTGAAACACAGAAACCTGGGCTTAGAGCCATGCAGATCTGGACAATCATGGTTTTAACTCTTTTTTTTTTTTTTGGCTCTAGCCCTCAAAAGCCAATGCATGAGAACCAACTTTTAGAGACAAATCAGAAAGCTCTTACAAAAAACCCCAAACCACACAAAACCAGCCCCTCTCAGCAACTAACCTTTATTGCTGCAAGCAAAATTTCCTTTTGGCACTGCTCTTTCCTCTCCATCACCTTTGCTTTCCTTGCATCCCGCTCCTGAGTTCGCTGCAGGGAAAAAAAGGAGTCACCACGGTCACACAGAGCAAGTCAGTGCTCAGCACTGCTCTTCCCTGGCAAGAGGTGGGGAAATCAGTTTGGATCCCCAGGAAAGTCCCCTCCAGCTCCTTCCCCTGCACATCCCAACACCTGGAACCACCACTCAGTCCTGTTTGGGGACATCACACTACAGAGAAACCTGGATGCAGCACTCCCTCCAAGGATGCCAAAGAGACAAGCACTACAGATGACAGGCTGCCTTAATATTTACCTTTAATTTGTCAGCTTTAGCTCTCATTTCCACAAGCTTTTTCTCTTTTGAGTCTATTTGCAAGCCTTCCTCACACCATGCTATCGCTTCCGAGAAATTCTTTAGCTCCATGTGACAGAGAGCCCCTGGAAGGATTAATACTGTAAATTTCTAGTGCTGGAGTCAGTGTACAACTACTACACAAAGTGGTGGTTATAAAGACAGTGTTTGGCCTGGTGCTTTTGCACTAAACTTTTTTGTCTTGCATGCTCATGTTCAACCAGAGACTTCCAGCAGGTCGGTTGAGAAGAAGATCTAAAGTGTTTCATCAGTCCTTGTATCATTTAGTCACAGCAATCAGCAGAATTATGCTAAAAGTGTCTGTTACAACAGAATGTTATAGTTATAATTAATATTTCAGTATCTGTCTTGTCAGGAAAAATAAAAGGTGGGTTTCTGTGGAGTGGGAGAAAAGAACAGACCCCAAAAAACAGCACTGTGGAAAACAGGAAAAGTTATGCTGTACTCTACAGAAACAGGTCCAGTGCCCCTGATAGATACAGGAGACGGAGGAAGAAAGGATATTTGACTGAAAATGCAAAGCAAAAGGCAGAGCTCTGTTTTGGGGAGAAACAGCAGTAACAAACAAGTGAAGAGATCTCCTCCAGTAACTGTTTTCCCTTTCTGAAATGACTTCTGTTCAGAACAAAGTGGGATGTCCACTCACAGTAATTTAGGGTTTATAAACACAGTTATTAAACGCACAGAAACACGCAAGGAAACAAAGCAACCTGTAACAGCAGCCTGTTTCAGGGCTGGTAACAATAACAGCCCAATCAGTAAAGTTAACATGAGCCAAGTGTTTGGGAAGGATGCCCCTTGTGCTCCACGCAGAAGCTTTAACTCTCACCTCTTATGATGGCTTTGAGATGGGTGGGCTTCAGCTTTTTGGCCTGGATGGCATCATTGAGAGCAGAACGGTAGTTACCTGCAGAGCAAGCAAAAGTGCTCAGAACCTTTCACTTGTATTTAAAATCCAACCAGGTACCAAGGTGACAAAGTAGTTTATGCAGAGACCCTACAATTCACTGCTTATACAACCACAGTGAGGTGAGAGGAGGGTAAAAAAAAGAGCAAATTAAGAGCAAGAGGTGTAAGGATGGGATCAATTGTACAGGTGAGAGGTAAATAGCATGGTGTGAGCAAAGCACCTCCCTACTGCAACACACAGCAGCACTGAAAGGCCCAGAACGCCTCCCCTGCTGCATGGGCACTGTTGGTAGGATGGTGGTAGCTGTAACAGAATCACAGAATTAATAAAGTTGGTAAACAACTCCATCATCAAGTAATGGTTTTAAACTAAACGAGGGCAGACTCACAGTAGATATAAGGAAGAAATTTTTTACAGTGAGAGTGGTGAGGCACTGGCAGAAGTTGTCCAGAGAGGTGGTAGGAGCCCCATCCCTGGAAACATTCAAGGCCAGGCTGGACAGGGCTCTGAAGAAACTTGTTTAGTTGAAGATCTCACTGCTCCTTGCAGAGGGGTTGGACCAGATGGCCTTTAAAGGCCCCTTCCAACCAAACTATTCTATGATTCTAAAACCCACTGGTTTTGCCCTGTCCTGGAGCCAAGACTCGAGCAGCAGGTAACAGCTGGAAGGAGCAGAGCACAAACCCTGCACTCAGCCAGGTGCTGAACCGAGCCAGCTCTTCAGGGTTCAAGGAGCCTCTTTCTCATGAACAAGCTACTTACTCTGCCGTATCACAAAGCCAAAACAAACAAAAAGGAAACCTCAAATGGGGGAAAAAAAAAACCAAACCAGCTCTGGAGCGCAGAGCCGTGCTCCCGGGAGGTCAGATTCGCCTTACCCAGGTGGAAATGTGCGGCCCCGCGGTTCGTGAGCAGCACCGCGTCCAGCTCCGCGTCCCCGCACCGCCTTCGCAGCCCCTCCGAGTAGGCGGCCACCGCTCTCCCGTAGTCCTTCTCCTTGAAATACTCGTTCCCTTCGTTCTTGTACATCCTGGCCAGCTCTGCGGGGATGCAGCGGGGTCAGGGCGGGGCAGGGATCCCCCCCGAGCCCCGGCCCGGCCGGTGCGCACCTGCGGGACTCTGCTCCTCGTCGAACAGCATCGACTGCAGGCAGGCGAGCTCGGGCTGCCGCGCCGCGTCGATCTCGGCCGGGCAGCGCTTCATGAACATGGGGATGGCCTCCAGCTCCTGCGGACGGACAGACGGACACGCTCACGGAGCGCCCCGAGCCCGGCCCGCCCGGCCCCGCGCTCGGCCCGCCGCCTCACCTGCTCCCACGTGTCGGGGTGCAGCGCTCCCCCGTACCGCGGCGGCTCCGCGGCCCCNCGGCATCAGCCCCGGCCCCACTCCCTCCGACCGGCTCCGGCATCCCAACAGCATCAGCCCCGGCCCCACTCCTTCCGACCCACCGCCCCACCTCAGCGGCGATATTAGGAAAAAATTCTTAATCAAAAGGGTTGTTAGGCATCGGAACAGCCTGCTCAGGAAGGTGATGGAGTCACCATCCCCGGAGAGATTTAACAGGCAGGGGATACGGCGCCTGGGGACATGGGTTAGCGGTGGCCCTGGCAGCTCAGGTTAATGGTTGGACTCAGTGAACTTAAAGGCCTTTTCCAAACTAAACGATTCTGTGATTTTATTATGGTGGCACCGCTGTTGCTCATGATCTCTACATCTCAGACNCCGCGCCGCGTCGATCTCGGCCGGGCAGCGCTTCATGAACATGGGGATGGCCTCCAGCTCCTGCGGACGGACAGACGGACACGCTCACGGAGCGCCCCGAGCCCGGCCCGCCCGGCCCCGCGCTCGGCCCGCCGCCTCACCTGCTCCCACGTGTCGGGGTGCAGCGCTCCCCCGTACCGCGGCGGCTCCGCGGCCCCGGACACGCCGTCCTGCTCGGCCTCCGCCATGCTCCCGCTGCTCCTCCCGCTGCCCCGCCTGCGACCGCCCCCACGGCACCGGGCCCGGCCCCGCTCCTTCNGGCATCCCAACAGCATCAGCCCCGGCCCCACTCCTTCCGACCCACCGCCCCACCTCAGCGGCGATATTAGGAAAAAATTCTTAATCAAAAGGGTTGTTAGGCATCGGAACAGCCTGCTCAGGAAGGTGATGGAGTCACCATCCCCGGAGAGATTTAACAGGCAGGGGATACGGCGCCTGGGGACATGGGTTAGCGGTGGCCCTGGCAGCTCAGGTTAATGGTTGGACTCAGTGAACTTAAAGGCCTTTTCCAAACTAAACGATTCTGTGATTTTATTATGGTGGCACCGCTGTTGCTCATGATCTCTACATCTCAGACCGAGGAGCTGTGGCACAGGGTGAGGTGACTCCCTGCAAGGAGCTCCCTGTCCAGTCAGTGCTGCTGGGATGGCAGCAAGCTGTTCCTCACGGGAGCCCCGGGGCAAGCTTCCACCTTCACGGGACCTGGGTGCTCCCAAAGATGCAAACAGAGGAAAGTCACCTTCCTTTGTCTCTCTCTTAGAATCCTTCATGCTGAGAACTCGGCAGCAAGGGGAGCCCTCCTGTCCCCCTGGGCAGCCTTGGCTGTCCTGTGCTCTTGGCAGAGGCCATGGCCAGTCTGTCCCTGCCAGGCAGTGAGAGGATGACCCTGCCCGTGCTCCCACAGCCACACGAGGCTGCATGTGCTGGAAAAAGCAGCTTCCAGGGACCTGTACCCAGATGGAGGAACGTCCCTGGCCATGCAGGGGAATGTGGGCTGATTCCAGCTCAACCTCAGCACCTGGCAGGACACCGTGACTGGCTCTGACGTGAGCTGGATTCGCCTCTGCTCACCCAGAGCCATCACATGGGCCGTTCAGATGAACTCAGTGCAGCAGAGACAACAGATTCAGAGATGAGGCATTTAAGGGATTTGCACTTTACTCAGCAACTCAATGACCCCTTCCTTGGTGAGATACAGAACCTCGCCAGCGTTCTGATTCCAAACCTCAAAGACAGGGGGGTCCTCACAGACCCTCTTCCCAGCCACAACCACGTAGGGATAGCCCAGCCTGTTGGCGTCCTTCAGCCTTTTGCCAATGGTCAGCTGGGTCCGGTCGTCCAGCACCGAGTCACCAGCGAGGTGGGGCAGTGCTTCGGCCAGGTCATCGTACACCTGCTCCAGCAGCAGCACTCCCTCCTCCTCCTCCTTGCTGCCCCTCTTGGGGGGGATGAAGCAGAGCTGGTAGGGTGCGATGAGGCTCGGCCAGCGGATGCTGTCCTCGGTGGAGAGCACCTCGATGGAGGCCGCCAGGATGCGAGTGACGCCCAGGCCGTAGCAGCCCATTTCTGCCAGCTGGGGTTTGTTCTCGGCAGAGGAGAAGACGGCGTTGGCGACAGAGGAGTATTTGGTGCCCAGGTAAAACGTGTGCCCCACCTCAATCCCTTTGGTCTCGGTGAGTTTCTCCCCGCACGTGGGGCACGAGGTTTGCTCCTCGTTCAGTGTCTCCACGTTGGCTGCGAAATGTCCCTGAGGGCACAGCACCAGCCTGTCCTCGCCGATGTCTGCCGGGAGCTGGAACTCGTGGGACGTGGTGCCGCCGATGCTGCCCGTGGCCGCCTGCACCTTGACGAAGGGCAGGCCGAGGCGGGCGAAGAGGCTGCAGTAGGCGTCACACACCTGCTCGTAGGTGTGCTGAGCCGCCCGCTCGCTGCTGTCGAAGGTGTACATGTCCTTCATGTAGAACTCCCGGCTGCGCAGCAAACCAAAGCGGGGCTTGGGCTCGTCCCGAAACTTCCTGGTGACCTGGTAGAGGCGCAGCGGGAGCTGCTTGTAGGACAGGCCGCTCTGCGAGGCCACCAGCTCCGTCACCACCTCCTCGTGCGTGGGGCCCAGGCAGTAGCCATGCTTGTGCCGATCCACCAGCCGGAAGAGCTCCGGCCCCATCTGGTCCCAGCGGCCGCTGGCGCGCCACAGCTCTGCCGAGCACAGGCTGGGCAGGTTCAGCTTCTGCCCGCCCACGGCCTGCATCTCCTCGTCCATCACCTTGATCAGCTTCTCCATGGCGCGGACGGTGGGCGGCAGGTAGCAGTAGCAGCCGGGGCTGGTGGGGTGGATGAGCCCCGCTTGCAGCATCAGCCGCTGGCTGCGGCAGGTGGGCTCCCCGGGCCGGCCCTCGGGCTCCGGCTGGCCGCCCATGGGCAGGGCCAGCGGCTGGAAGAGCTGCGAGAGCAGCAGGCGCCTGGCCCTGCCCGCGGTGCCGCCATGGCGGGCCCTGATGCCGCGCTGGCGGGCGCCCAGCGCCGGGAGACGGCAGCTCCTCAGCAAGGCCTCCATGGAGGGAGAGAGCCCTGCGGGGAGAGAGAGCGGGACAGAGAGGGGTCAGTGCTGACCGCACAGCGGGGACACAGCACGGACTCTGCGCCGCCCTGACACCCACATGTGCACCAGAGCTCACACGTGCCCACACACACCTGGGGGCACACACACAAACACTCCCTGGGACACACAGGTACCCCGATAGGGATGTGTGAATGCTGCACACGGGCATACCTGCACACGGGCACACGCACCCAGGTGTGCACAGGCATACACCCATGGCTGCCAGGCAGACAGGCACCCTGGCACACCTGAGTGCTGCACGGGCACACCTGCATGCTCACACACACCTGCATGCTCACACACACCTGCGTGCTCACACACACCTGCATGCGCTCACACACACCTGCGTGTGCTCACACACACACCTGCACAGGCAGGGGACACGCACCGGAACACAGACATGCAGGGACGCTGCACGGGCACACCCGCACACACGTGTAGGCTGCACAAGCACCTGGGTGCAACAGCTGGGAACACCTTCCAGGATGTACGGGCACCCTGGCACGGGCACATGGGGATACTGCAGGGGCACACCTGAGCACGCGTGCACACGCACACCCTCACACACGTGCAGTCTCACACGTCCACGTTCACACATGCACACTCACACACGTGCACATGCGCACACACGCGCACTCACACATGCACACACACACATGTGCACACACACACGTGCACACTCACACGTGCACACACTCACGCGCACACTCACACACTCATTCGCGCACTCACACACTCGCGCGCACACACACACTCACGCGCACACTCACACGCGCACACACACGCGCACACTCACACGTGCACACTCACGCGCACACTCGCTCGCGCACACGCACACACACGCGCACACTCACGCGCACTCACACACGTGCACACTCACACGCGCACACTCGCTCGCGCACACGCACACTCGCGCACACACACTCGCACAGTCGCTCGTGCACACTCACACGTGCACACACACTCGCACACTCGCGCGCGCACACACACACACACGCGCACACTCGCGCGCGCACACACACACACACACACACACACTCGCGCGCGCACTTACAGCCGCGGGGGGCGCGCGCCCGGCCCCGCCGGCACGGCCAATGGGGAGCCCCTCCCTGTCACGCGGGCGGACACACGCGGGCGGGGGCGG
>VXAC01001028.1:772435-882540 GCA_013399225.1 Rhipidura dahli
GCCGCCTGCCGGCTGGGCGGAATGGCTGTAGCGGTGGGTGGCACCGGGACCGGGACAGGGACAGGGACAGGGACAGGGCTCACACAGCGCCGGCACCGGCAGGATTCGGGTGTCCCTTCCTAATTAACAAGGGCTCAGAAAGCTGAGGAGGTCCTGGTTCTGGAAGAGACTGCTACTGTGGAACTTGCTGCCGTCCCACTGGCTCAGACAGGGACCACTTGTCCATCCTGCCCTTGGAAGAATTAACCTTCATCGCCTCAAACAGCACCTTCACCAGCTCCATCCTGCCCCTCTGGTGATGGTTTTGGACAGCTGGGTCACGCCCAGAGTGTGGTTATGGCACAGGCAGGCGCTGACTGGGATTTCCTCATCTTTCTTAACCCCCTGCTCGTCTCTGCCTCAGCATTTGTGTCTTCAGCCTTCCCTGCCCAAAGCTGAGTCTGCAGGAGGCACCACAAGGTCTCAGTGGAGCCAAGCTGCCCAGGTCAATGACCTGATCAAGGCACTCGATGGCGAATGTTTTCTGTTTGTCCCTGAGGAGCTGCAGTTTGGGAATGGCAGCACCCAGGTCAAACTCCACAGCTTGGCCCAGGAGTTTCATCCAGCAGAACAGTTCTTGCACCGTGTCCACCCTTATGGAAGAGTAAAAAATAGTAAATAGAGTCAGGACAGGACAAAATGGGTCCTTGAAAGCAATGAATCCTTCTGCTTCCCCTTCCAGGCTCAGTCTTGGGGCCACATGGCCTGAGTGTTCGGGGCAGAGCCACTCGGAGGGTGCTGAAGGAGGGCTGAGGTCAAAAGCCTCCTTACCTCATTCCAGCTTTCTCCAGTCCAGTCTGGTAGACAGACATTGCCTCACAGCCAGTGACCACCTCCACATTGCACTTTTCAGCCTCCTCCCCCAGCTCAGAGGGAGTTAAACATCTCTGAGAGCAACTGTGAGCACAACTCCACCGGAGGAGGAGACAGCAGTGAAGAGTTAAATAATCCTGTTTAAATACTGGGAAACAAGATTGAATCCTTATTTTAAAAATGAGATTTGAAGAAATCTTCACAGTTCTTCTATAATGTGAATTCCTCGTGAGCACTCCTGTTTACAGAGGGCTGGAAATGGGCAAAAGCAAGGGATTAAAGAGCACATCTTTGATGCTCCAGGTTATCTGGAAGCATTAAAGTCATTAAACAGTCGAGCCAGTTCTACGAGGTGACTCAACTTGCTGCGTGCCCAAAGGGACCTGTGGGAGTCCCTCAGCAGCTCAGAGCTCAGCTGGGATCTGGCCCAGGTTTCCCTGCCCTCCCAGACCAGCCCTCACTGGTTTTGTCAGGCAGTGACTTCTCCCCATGTGTTTTGTCACCACACTCAGACAGGCACTGCAAACGCTGTTTGGGAGAGGTGCTGTGGCTGTCTCGGAGGCTGGAGGAGCAGGATGGAGCCCTTGGGAAGGGAATTTGCTCACACCTTGGACACTCAGGTGCTGCTGTGTGTCCCTCAGGACCCCCAGAGCCACAAATCCCTTTGTCCATCTCCCGCTTGCCCAGGAATTGTGATATTCTCACCAGGTGGTTCAGGATGGGAGGGTTGTCTCCATTTCTGTTGTTGGAGCCAGAGAAGTGAAAGACATTTCCATCAGTGACTTATTACCTGCTGTGCTGATCAAAGGGACAAAACCATCTTGGATTGATTGGCTGGGGCAGTGTTTTAACCAGGAGGGTTTAAGGCTACACAGGAGACGTGGTCTGTGGGGAAAGATGATCTCCTATTAAATCAGCAGGCAGGACTGGATGTGGGGCTCAGCTCAGGGGTTATGTGCCTGAAAGCCTGTCTGGGCTCCTTATTTTTTCCAGCTGTGCTGGGGGAACCTAATAAAGGTACTGCTGTCCCTGCAGCCTTTCACCAAACTGCTCACCCGCTGCTTTGCTGGGGCTGATTTATGGCATCGGGGCCAAACTGGTGGCCTCAGAGGGGCGTGCCCTGCACACGGTGAGACTGAGGGGCTCAGCTCCTGTCTGGGGCCTCCCTCTTTGCCCCGAGGGATTTCCGGGAGGAAAAATGCCGAGGCTGGGGTGAAGATAAATGAAAGACCAAGCAGGCAAGAGCAGCTGCCTCGAATCAGTTCCTGGAACAGCACCAAAGAGATCAAGGGCTCAGTGTAAGAGTAGCCACTGGGGTGATGGAAAATGGTTCTCCCCTTTCCAGCAGCATCCCAAGGTAGCACCAGGCCAGGGCTGGGGAAGAGAAGTCAAGGCCAGGTCATTCAGTGGTCAAACCTCTCTCCAGCCTGCAGAGGATTTGCAGCTTGGGTTTGGGGTTGGCACAGAGTGGTGGCACATCCCACGGGCCTGTGGCTGTGCTGCTCCCACACAGCTTGTAGGGTTCGTGGCCCCACAGTGCTGGCTCACAGATTTGAAGCCCCTCCAGTGATATTAATGTAACTGCTGGACAACGTTTTTGTGCCCAGGAGTGGTGGTTACAGGTCCTGCCTTTGATTTGCCCCCTTGGGGAGTTGTTGGGGTATAGAAAATTGCTGCACAGCCCCTGCACCCTGGCAGCTACCCAAGGTGTGGGTGCTCCCTCCTTGGGTGCTTTCAGACAGCTCCTACTGAGCAGACAACACTTTGTTTTTTCCCTGCCATGACCCTGCTGTTTTCCAGCCCTGTCTGCACAGGGGAGGGGACATTCCCTGGGGAATGGAGATGCTGGGTGCCACGGTGACGGTTGCCATGGCAAGGGCTGCCACCATCCCCAAAGTCCTTGGGGCCCAGAGCTGTCAGAATGTGGCTGCAGGCAGTCCTGGGGACATGGGCAGCCAGGTGAGAGCTGGATGTGTGGGGAGAGCTGGACTTACTGATGTAGCTCTTCTCATCTCCCAGACTGTCTGTGCCTGCTGGGAAGCAGCTCCTTGCACAGGGAATGGTTCAGGACAGGATGGTCCAGGACACCCAGCTCAAGCTGGGAGCACACGCTGCCTGCAGGCAGGTGAGCCTGCCAGGAGCTCAGCAGTGCCCACATTACCTCTGCCTGCATCCTCAGGCCTTTGCCCTTTTCAAGGGATGCTTGGCCAACCCTTCCCATTAGTTTTGCTCTGTTTCACCTGCAAGCAAGCGGATGCACTTCATGGATGAGGGCAGCTGGGTTTGAGTCCTTTGAGGTGCCAGGAGCTCCTTGTATCCTCAAAAAAGTCACACGCTGCTGCTTAAAAGCCAGTTTGTCCTCTAGCAGCATCAGCACATTGCAGAGCCAATGCAGGTAGGAGCCCTTCCCTTAGTACCCATTCCTGGAGCTGTACTCATCTCAGCAGCTTCCCCACGGAGAGAACCAGAACAAAGCCTAAAGGACTCAAAGCAGACAGGGAAAGCTTTAGTCTGAAATAGTCCACCTTGGCTAGGGATGAACAGCAGGAATCCACATGGCTTTTCTCCTTTATCCAGCTGAGTGAGGAACAGGCAGCTTGAAAGAGGTCAAGACATCTTCGTAATTGGTGGGAACTTTCAGATTACACTTGAGTGGGGAGGCTGTGACACTGCTGCCCCTCACTGCAGCTGGCAGTAGGTGACTGGTGAGTGTGCTCAAGCCTGCAGAGATAATCGACTCTCTATGGCCTGCTGTGGCCAGAACTGCTCCTGGAGGAGGCTGGCTGGGCTCTCACTGGTTACTGTGTCCTCTCCTCCCTCCCCTGCAGCGTGACTGCTGTTGTATCACTTGGCGAGCTGAGTGGCTCTGGTGCTGACACAATCAGCCTGGTGCATGGGGTGTTTCCCAAACTGGGGGAACCTCAGGAGCAGCCAGGAGCTGCCAGGAGCCTGCAATTTACATGGCAGGGGCTGACAGGACCTGTGCAGGCCCAGGAGCAAAGGACAAGAGAGAGAAACTGCTGGAGTTGTACCTTGCCTTCCCTGGGATAGACAGGGCTGACAGGAAGCACGACAGAGAGGATTCCCTGTCCTCTCTCTGCCTGGCTGAACACGGTGACTTAAAGGAGAGGGGCAGTGACACCGCAATTGAGCAGTAATTAACTATTTTCAGCTGGGACTTTAGAATAAAGTTACACACATGAGAAGAGGATGCCAGATCCTGCACATCCTGCCAAGCAAGGTGTGGTGGCACACACAGCTCGCTCAGGGTTAAACACATCCTTTCCAACTCTGCTACTACTTACAGGAGTCACACATACCTGTTATGGGTGGAGTTGCCACACCTGAGTAGCCCCAAGTCCACCATAACTCCACAGAGGATTGGGTCTGAAAAAGTGCTACCAGAGCAAAGCAGAGCAGGGAATGAAAACCTGGAGGCAATGGAGAAAGTGAGATGAGCAGAAAGTGCCAGTAGCAACAAAGGCTGGCCATAAAAATGTACTGGGAGCACACCGGTTCTCCTAGAGTTAAGTTTTATCAGGTCTTGTACAAGTGTTTAGACCAGACAGGAATAATTAAATCTAGGTGTAATTGCATGTTAGTTGTGGCTGATTAAGTATGCTAATTAATCTGCAATTATCATTTGGTGGGGGGAGATAATGGAACACAGGTAAAACACAGCGATTTAAGGAAATCCTGACTATTGTTCCCAAGGAGGAGGTCTCTGAAGGGAAATGCCTGAGCAGTGATGTGCATGAGGGAGGGTACAGAAACACTGCTGGGGCAACACAGGAGGGTTGTGAAATGCAGCCTGAGCCAAGGCCAGCACGGAGTGTAATTAAAGCAATGCAGGGCTTTGGCACCCGAACTGCAGCTTCAGCAGGGCTGGGGCACTTGGCAGCCTGGCTCTCAGGAGACAGCCTGGGAGCTTCTCCCTGGCAAAAGAGCACTGGGAGGTGTACTAGCTGTGATCAGGGAGGGGCAGGAACACCTCCCACTGAGCCTACAGAGCTGCCATGAAGGCATTTATGGAGGAGATAGAAGAGGTGGGTGTGAAACTCCTCAGGCTGAAGTGTGCACTAAGTGCTCACTCTCACTTTTGGCTGCTCATTTAAGGCAGGGATTAGATTTATTAGCATGAAATGAGAGGAATGAAGCAACTACCCATGTCAACGGGTGGCACCTAAATCCAAAATGGGGGTTTGTCCTCCTTGGACAAAATGGCACAGGGAAAAAGAATGAAGGGGTGTTTGTGTAAAAAATCGGGACAACTGGCATCATGAGGCTGTGTGGCTAGTGGGGCACAACTGAAGGGTTAAAGGCTCAGCTATGAGGTGTTTCTTTTATTGCAGGTGTCTCAGGGCAAAGATAAGTGAAGGCTCACACACTTCAAAGACATTCCTACAAACACCACCTCCCACCACCTCCCTCGCAATGCCTTGGCTCTCTTACCCAGACTTTTCTCAGTACTCGCTGGCCATGTGGAAGGACACAAGAAGCACGAGAGAAATGATAAAACAGCTGTTGAAAAGCAAGCAGTCACTCATTAAAAGACACCCCTTGGAACAGTACGCCGGCCAGAGCTTTATTTTCAATAGCCCATACAACCAAAAACCAAGAGCAACAGCAATGATGTGTGTGCATGTGTGTGACTGATACAGGGCAGTACCCAATCACAGCATACAAAGTGTGCCAATAAATTAAGGAGTGGAAAATAAACACAGTGCATACCTAAAGATCATCAGTACATAAGTGAAACACAGCCTAAGTAGAAGTATTTGCATATCCTCTAGCTGTTTTAACATTGCCCTTTCAAAGCTAACCAAACCATTCTTGCTCTGTGCAGACTATCATACAAGCACTGGGCTAAATCGTAGCTTCACCCCAGGGACAATTCCCTCGTAAGGGCAGGAAGGCAGGTCACACCCTGAGAATCAACACTTGCCTTCCCGTGTCCCCCTGGTGCAGCCAGGAGGCATGGCAGGCACTCCTGGATCACTGACACAGCTCCACAGCTCGGGCGGCACTGAGGACACTCTGCACTGGCTGTGTCTCCCCAGGAAATGCTGCCCCTGTGCAGGATTTGAGGGGGTACCTTACCTGCATCACTGAGTTACAGCCCAAGCTTATTCCTGCTACTGCTTTATCATTGGTTTCATCTGGACCTTAAACATCCATCTATCAATAAATAAAATCATTGGTTTAGCACGAATAATAAAATTACACCTCCCACTGGTAACTGTTTGAGAAGTTCTCCGTGTTGCCCCCTATGCAAGCCTTGAGAAAATGACTTTCTTTTCCCTCAGGCTCAGTGAGGTTTCAAGTAACAATTTTCAGTACTGCTTGGACAAGACACAGGCTTGGTTTGGATCCCTGATTCTGGCTACAGGGTCAAAACATTTCCACACTTCTACACTCAACTGTATCAAGTCCGTGACTGTGCCATTTTCACCTGCGAGCAGCAGAAGAGGGAACTAACAGTACTTGCTGTTATTTCCTCCCCAGGTGACTGAAACAGTCCTTTTACAAAGCCTATCAACCTAACCCAGCTAAAATGAAAAGCAAAAATGTCACTCGAGTCAGAACTGACGCCTGTGTGTCTTAGGATTCACATCCAGAGTTCTTATCCACAGCCACCTGCTCCAACAAACCTCCTGTGAATGCAGCCTTCACTTCCTTCTCCTACAGGCCAGGACAGAACAGTCTGAGATAAGCCATATCTTCCTCCAACTGAGTACTTATAAGGCACTAAAATTAAGCCACAACCAAAAAAAACCCCAAGAACACAAACCCAAAAGAAACCCAAATAACCTGACCCACAAAAAAATTAAAATTTGGCTATATGAAATAGCAGCAATTTCTTTTTTTCAGTGGTCTACAAAGCCAGAACATTGATACTTTGGGGCAAAAAAACCAATGCACTGTCGGCCAACTACAAAACACCTAAAAACCTACATCCATTCGCGCTTCATAATCAAAAATCAGTACAAATCTGATAGGCACAAGTAAAAAGCATCTTCTTCACACCTCAATGCTCAGTTTTCCAGCAGAAGGCAGGGCTGGGGAGCTCGGCTGCCGTGCAGGACGAGCTGAGCAGCGCAGCACCACAACCACACGCAGCCAGAGGATGATGGAATGTGGATGAGCCACTGCAGAGCTGCTCTACAGGATACTGACTGGAGGCAAATGTTTTTAACAACGTGATTAATTAGACAATGTGTTCAGCTTTGGCACCTATTTCTGAGCCCTCCCTCCTGTTTTCAGAAGTTAAATACAGCTATGGTACACAGCTGGTGTAACTTCAGTGTCTTCATCCATTCCCATTATTTTTCTTCTGCCTGGAAATAGGTGAACTCACCTATGTCACTACATTAGATACAAAGGCTAGCACTTCAGATTTCTTAAAAACAATCACTCTGAGTTTGGAAAACTGCTTTTAAAACATAAGAAGAAATACTAAACATAAACGTGTAAAGCAGGAATTCATACCTTTAAACATCAATAAGAATGAGCTTATTTGGAGAGCAATAAAGCTTTTTTTTGTTTTTTAAAGGATATACTGACTAGCTATAGGTAAATTCCTCTTTCCCTGATTGCTTGGTGAGCTCAGCCAGGCTCAGTGCCTTGCAGCTTTGCAGATTTTGTCATACACTTCTGGAAAGGCATCCTTGCAATTCATCTGCTCCCTCAGCTTGTGGTACAACGAGCCATCAAACATATCCCAGAACTCCTCACGGGTCATGTAACAATCTGCATACAGCATCTGGAAACTGGAGAGAAGGGAAAAAAGAAGAGACAGAGATTCAGTATTAATTGAGCCACAAGATTTGATATGGAACATTAAAAAAAAAAAAAAAAAAATCAGTACAAGCTATGAATAGCAAATAGTTAACAAAACAGAAACATCAACAGTGCTTTTTTAAAAACAAGCAAATAAAATCCCATGGATTATGCTGGGACACTCAGCAAATTATGTTTTATGGACTTGGTATTTTTTTCTGCCTGTTTTCTTAGGATCCATGGAGGTGCAATCACAGAATCTTGTATTTGCCTGCACTACAATATCCATTCAAGACAGATGTAACAATACATCCTTTGACTTTTTCATTTCTTTGGACATTGAGAACAGAACTAGGAAGGCAAGACACCACCAAATGAGACCAGGCCAAGAAGATAAATTCATAGTGTAAACAAAGCACAGTGTAACAAAGGTCCATTTACAAATTAAATCCTTCTTTAGCTGTGGACTCTTCCTTGCTTTCACAGTGTGCTCTCTAAACTGCAGCCTCCATCAGAGTACAGCAGCAAAACTCAACCTAACATAAAAGCTCTGTTGTTTTGTGTGATTATGAAACTGGAAGATTAACCATTTATCCATTGTTCATTTCCCAGTGACAGGTAGAAAACAGACCAAACAAAATCAGTAAAGAGCTTTACATTAAAAGCTTAATTTCAAGTTAATGAAAAAAAAAAAAAAGCTTAAAATTAACTTTGGGTTGCTCTGTTCTCTGGCAAATCACTTCTTGCAGCTCCAAATCATTTGCAGTCCCCAAATCATCTCAAAGCAGCCTTGCCATTATTGCTCAGCCACATGGGACATGATCACTGTTAGACTGAGAAGTAGGTCAAAACAGAAATGGGGATAAATTATACTGATGGTGTAAAAATACCATGTAGTTGCTTTTTGTTCCTGAGAAACCAGCCTGTGGCTGCTTCTCCACTGACACTGCTCCAGCAAATTAGGCTGGCTCGAGTCTGTGACAGATGGTGGGCACATGCCTCACGCCCACCACTCATACCCTCACTGTGGTCCTGGGTAATAAGAACTGAGGCAGGGAAAAGGAAGCTGTGGAGCACAAGTTTTGAGGAGAAAAGAATGCCACCAGCACACAGTGACTGGCTGCAGGGACAGCCAAGGCTGGGACAGCCTTGCCTTTCCCCCTGGGCAAGGACAGCCTGGTGCAAGGATGGGGCAGAGCTGCTGCCTGATGCTGCAAGGACTGCAGGGAGAACAGTCCCAAGGGCAGGCAGGGAAGCTGTCCAGACTTTTGGGATTCCTGAATGAGGTATTTCAAGGATGTATTTTGTAGCAGCAGACTCTACTCCCAGAGCTGAAAGGTGACCTGAAGTCACCCAGCTCCCAACTACACTGCTGGAAGCCAGCGAGTCCTTTTGTTTGGTTGGTTTTGTAATCAAATAATAAAGGGAAATCATGTTTAAAACTCACCAAAATTAGAAATTTAAATTAGTTTCCAATTATTGTGGTTGTTGAATTATTGCAATATTAAAGTTCTGTGGGATAAGTAATTGATTAAACCACATGGGTGTAAATTATATGAGATTATTACTATTCTGAGGAGTGGGGTCCTTACCCGTGCACACTTCTTACAAACTTTTCCATTTGCCTCATTGAAGCCCTGGCTTCAAACTGTTTGCTTTTGGGCTCTCCATAAGCTCCTATATCCACGTAGAGCTCAGTTTCATTTCCTTTAGGATGGACCATACCAGGATTGTTGGGCAATATGAAAGGACATAACCAAATAGGGTACACCTGCAGGGGAAGGAAAACACTTCATCACTTATTTTTGAACACAATCATCCTTTAACCTCTTTAATAAATGTGACAAAATGAAGAGTTAAGATAACTTCTTCCCAATCTGGGACTGAAACCCTTGCTTTCAGCTCTTCCTTCCCAGCTTGTCCTGGTTTTGTTTTTTAGCTGGACTTTCTAATGACCATAACACAAACAGATTGAAAATGTCCTCCTAGAGTTACATCTCCTCCCCTTAAATATTTGAAATTAAAATGAAAAAAAAAACCAAACAAACCACCTTGATCTCAAAGCAACAACTGAATAAACATTCTGAGCAAAAAGAGAAGGAAGTGATTTATTTTCCAAGTCAGTCCAAAACTGAAATCGTCAAAATTGAAATTCTATGCTAACTAAAATAAAATCAGAAATAAAAGCAAGAAAGGGAAATGAATCACCACAGCTGGTGTTTAGTGAGACCACCAGTCATTTTAGGCAAAGATCAGTTCAGATTTTAGTCCAAGATAAAATCTTTTACATGTGTCAGCTTCTGCTAAAGGCTGACTCTTTTATTTAATTCTTCTCTTTTTCAGAAAGCTGTGCTTATTTCTGCTGCAGCCTTGCATCACGGACTCACACAGCACAGCACTCCCCAGCACACAATAATGGACCTTTTGCACAAGAGGGGTATGATTGTCTTAATATCAACAGCCACAGTTCTTATCACAAACAACCCAAGATTGGGTTCTAATACTACGTGTTCTTACATTAAGGTCAACATGGAAGGTCTGGATGGATTTCTCAAGGCTCTTCATGGGCACCAACATGTCCTGCACGACGTGGTGTTGCTCGTACAGCTTCCGAATGGCTTCTCCTTGGGTGAGCTTTAACAGGGAGATTTTTGGGGGAACCATCCAGCCAAACAGGTAACGGAACACGGGGTTGTTGCCAAAAGGAATGATATCCTTCAGAGAGGAAAGAAAAACTGAAGTTTGACTGAAGAATGTGGATGTGGAACAAAAGAACAATTCAGGATCCTCAGAGCAACATTAAGACAGATTTTCAATAAATTTAATTACCAGTACTTTTGTGAAGTCCTAAAATACAAATATGGGCAAATTAGAGGGGCCTGGACTGCACTTGGCTACAGAGCCTTGCCCCAAGCCTCCTCTGGTTACCACTGATTTTCAGTTGTATGAATCACAACATACCCAACCCCAAATAAATAATTCCAGATAATAAAGTTCAGAGAGCAACAGGCTATTATCTTGCAACAGCCAAGGGAGGAGTGCACAAGGAGCTAACCTTGCAGAAGTTTTGCAAGAATAACCACATAAAATTTCTCAAAAGCTGTAAAATTTTAATTACCACCTGCACAGCCAACTCCTCTTTAACTTCTACAGGAGCTGAAAGGATCTGTTACCTCACTGCAGAGATTGAAAATGTAGTAACGGGAACATTTCAGAATGTCAAATAAAATTTGGCGTAAGTACACAGAACAATAAACACATTTATAAAATTCCAAGTAATGACCTGACTGCATAATTACTTTAGGCGGGGCAGTTTTTCAGCCGGAATTTCACATGCATGTTTTTACCACCATCTGAAGTTGAACATCACTCAGTAGGTACAAAAGTTTAATGCTGAAATACATACTTAAGGTCTAAATTCTGAAAAGCACTAAACCAAAAATTAGGAGTTTCTGATACAATGCCTTATATGTGAAGAAGTGTCTTTGGATTTGCTGTACCCAAATGCAGGACTTGTAAATTTGCCATAAACTTTACTGGCTTTTTCTGCTGTGAAAGACAGAAGTTGCTGCCAAGGGAAAGAAGGTACACTGTACCTACACAAGGAAAGGGCGGGGTACCTTCCTGCTGATCTATCTGAATTTTGGAACTGGGCTTACCTGGAGCTCCCAGAAGATACTGCGAGTATGTCTGTGGTAGTAATGTCTGGAAGGAATGTACTCTACTCCAGTCTTGTCAGCCTTCAAATACTTCTCCACATGCTTAAAGAACCACGGCTTGTAGTAGTTGCCAATTCTGTTTATCTACAAGAAAACATGTATTTATCAGATATCAGTTACACCTTGCTAGACAACAGAGTATGTCCCCAGACTCCTTTCCTGGAGGGATCTGTGTTATACTCTCTGGATGAGACTGTCACATCTAGGGAGCCATCACTCTTCCACCTGCAAGGCTCCTGCTCACCTTGCCATTAAGGTTTAAGTAAGGCTTGCCACTGACAAGCTATTTAAGAGCCCATGTGACAGGACTGAATTCCTAAAATGCCAATCTCTAAACCCACCATTAATCCAAAAATCTCACACAGCAGAGCAACATCCAGGTGGAGGGTTGCAGGAACACTTAGCATGACCCACCTGTGCATGCCCCTGATGTGTTTTTATTAATATTAACAGAATTAAAAGCTTGCTGGGAAGAGAGTAACTCTGAATAACTGCAGTTCAAAGCAGCCTTGTTCAGTCTATGAGAAAAGATCCTTCTCCTCCTCCTCAGGGACTGCAGAGGAGAGGCTGTAGACTGAATTATTTGCTAGAACAGTGAAATCAGTGGGTCATTTCTCATCAACTGAAGAGATTTAGAGAACAGACTCTGTCATAGTAGAAAAGGGCTGTGATTTAAAATATTCTCATGGACAGATCTAACTTTCAATCCTATCTTAAGGGATTGTTCCAATTTTATAATTGTTTTATACCAGCATCTAGCACAGCTTCAGTTAGACTTTGGGAGTATTTTTTATATTGTGAGTAACTTCCCTTTAGTTACCTTGCTCTGCTCAGCTTCATCAGTCAAGACTCCTGTCATGATGACTGCTTCATCCAAGGAATACATAAGTCCTTCCACAAAATTATTCTCCTTTTTCTTAGATTCTTCAGTGAACTTCTCACAAATCTTCTGCAGTCCTCTCACTGGCTTGTAATGTATTTTGACATATTTCTTGGCAGGAATCATTTTTATTTCTGCTGCAACCAGGAAACCCAGAGTACCACAAGACCAAGGCACTGCATAAAATAGGTCTGAGTTTTCAGTCTGCAAAAAGTATGTCATACTAAATCACATATCCACAACGATAACTGTCAATGACATTGTAAATGATAGCAAAGTAACATTTTGTCTTACTGGTGAACATCTCACAAGGCTTCCATCAGCAAGAACAAGTTCATAGGCCACACAGGTGTGCTGAAAAAGTCCATAGATATGGGATGAAGACTCAATGCCAGTTCCCATGATCAGGCCACCTTATCAAGAGAGCACACAACAAATCAAATGAAACACACTCCAAAATGTGGGTGATTTATGAGAGCAAACCCCCACTTTATAAGCTCTTTTAAGACTATTTAAAAAAGGGAGTTCTTATAAATACCACACAGAACATAATGTTCAACAGAGTATTTCTAGAACCTTTAAAACCATGCAATGTTTTACTGCATAGAAAACCCTAATGGAAGTGCAGCAAAATCAGTGAGTCTGTTGTCATCAATGACCCTTACCTACTGTGAGATCATCAAGCTCTGGTACCACAGGGATAGTCCAGCCCATGGGATTCAGGTACGCAGTCAGCTGGCCCATGGACACCAAAGGTTCCACACGAACAACCTAAAAAACAAAACAAAAAACCCTCAAAAAAACCCACCCCCAAGTTCTCAACAAACACAAATTGAGAGTTCAGCATTAATGATGACAAAATATGGCTAACAGGATATACTTCCATCTGTTACCAGAACTCAGAGAGTCACTTTCCTAAGAGCGCTACTAAAAATAGTGGGAACTGTTTAGTGATTCCTCCTCTGCCTCAGCATCTTGTTGCTCAGTGCCCAAACCCATAAATCAATCTGGTCTTTTAGACTTCAGCACATAAAAGCCAAGTGATTCCATATGCTGGGTTTTTTGGATTGAGCGATCCAAGCGCACATTGTAAACCCTTGATGGGTCTGCTACAAAATTTTGTTCTTTGTGGAATCTAATCTCTTCAGCTCTGAGTACTGCAAAGAAAACCGTAAAATCCTAAATAATGAATGCTTTGTGGTGGAATTTGTTACCTGTCTTTCACTGTCTACTTCCAGAACATCCATTAAATTGATCATGATGTTCTTGTGAGTCTTCTTGTACTTCCCAACACGCAGCGACACCGTCAGCCAGCCGGGCCGGCCCGTGCACATGTACCTCTTGCTGCCTTCCTTCTTCCATTCCCGGACCTGCAAGAGCCAACGACTGTCAGAGCAGGGATGCTTTGGAAGTCTCTTTGCAGACCTCTGAACTTCTAAGAACAAAGCACGACCAGAGTGGTTTAGTTACGTAGAGGAAGCATTTCTAATATCCTGTAGCTTTGGGGTTTTTCCTTTGGGGGAAGGATTCAGAAAGCTGTCAAGACACTGCCAGAGTTAAAAAAACTCACAGGAAAACTTCCTCTAAGGGAGGTATTATCGCTGTTATAATCTTAATTACAACAAAACACACAAAACCACTCCAAAACACACAAAAAGTGGCCTGAGCTTGCAAATGAACAGGCAAAGAGAGAAAACATGGTCTAGCGGAAGCAACCTGGTCTAGTGGGAGATGCCTCTACCCATGGTGGCGTGGTGTTGGAATAAGATGATTTTTAAGGTCCCTTCCAACCCAAAGCCTCCTAGGATTGCAGGAAAAGTTGAGAAGAAAAATGTGCAAGCCATAATATGAGCCACGAATTCTGCAAGGCTGCAGTGGTTAACACCTGGAGCACAAACAATTGCATTTTCTTCAAAGCTGAGTTGCTACTATAGCTGGTGAAAAAAAACCAACCCAAATCAACAACCCCAAACCCTCCGAGAAAAACTCCATGCACATTAATATCCATCCGTATCTGCGATGTGAAAGACAAGGCAGGAAACAGAAGCAGGCGTGACAGAAATACCACAAATACCAGAGAGCGCGGAAAAATTACAGACATCCGCATGTCTGGGTGGAGGAAAAGTTTCACCTCCCCACGAAGCAGCTCCTGGAGCCGGCAGTGCCGAGCAGCAGGATGTGAGAGGGATCAAAGCACGCTCCTGAGCCTGCCGTCCGGAGAACGATGTCCCCATGTCGCACACACGCGTGTCCCCGAGCCTGCTGCGTGTCCAGCGGGCTCGCAGCACAGCCCTGAGGGTACCGCAGCCGCACGCAGGGAATTCCCGAGGAGTTTCAGCGGGACAAGAACCCTACAGGGGGCTGAGACCCCCGCCAGCGCTTATTCCTTTGCTTTTCCCCGCTCCAGCTGGACTTTGCCCCGGAATGGCGGGGGGGAGGACAGGGATAGCGGGATGCGGGATGACAGACAGCGGGACAGGGACACGCTCTCCCCTCACAAAGCCGAGGTATTCCCGAGGGTCCCGGGCTCCGGCCAAGCCTCACCTGCTCTTGGATGTGCCGGACGCGCTGGGCGTGCTGCCGCGGGGCGCTGTGGAGGCGCCACACGGCCCATGCGCGCAGCTGGTAGTAGATGTCGAAGAGGATGGAGAGCGGCAGGAGGAAGAGGCAGACGAAGACCCAGCGGTGGTGCACGAGCACGGCCTCCAGCCCGCGGTGCCGCACCCACAGCAGCAGCAGCAGGAGCCCCGCGCCCACCGACCACAGCGCCGACATGGCGCCCACCGCCCGCTCGCGCTCCATCACAGCCGCGCTCCCTTATGGGACCCCGCCATGCCGCGCCCGCCGCTCGCGCGCTCGCCCCTCTGGCCACGCCCCTCCGCGCCCATTGGGCGAGGAGTGAGGCGAGGGGAGGGAGGCGGCCAATCGGAGAGCTCCGCGGAGATCGGACCAGGCGCTGAGGGCTCCGATTGGCTGCGCGCGGCCGGCCCCGCGCTCCCCTCATCGCCGCGGCCACCGGCCCCCCGCGGGGTGGGGGTGTCACCGCCTGGGGACGGGGGAGCCGGGCCGGACCCCGGGCAGGGCTGGCAGTGGGGAGCGGGCAGGCTGAGACCCCCGGGCAGGGTCAGAGCCCCGGGCAGGGCTGGGAATGGGGACCGGGCAGGGTCAGAGCCCCGGGCAGGGCTGGGAATGGGGACCGGGCAGGGTCAGAGCCCCGGGCAGGGCTGGGAATGGGGACCGGGCAGGGTCAGACCCCGGGCAGGGCTGGGAATGGGGACCGGGCAGGGTCAGAGCCCGGGCAGGGCTGGGAATGGGGACCGGGGCAGGGTCAGAGCCCGGGCAGGGCTGGGAATGGGGACCGGGCAGGGTCAGAGCCCGGGCAGGGCTGGGAATGGGGACCGGGCAGGGTCAGAGCCCGGGCAGGGCTGGGGGAGCCGGCTCGGATCCCCAGTAAGGGCTGGTGACTGGTCCTGAGACAGGGGCTGAGTGGAATAGAGGGCAGAGGACGAGGGCTGAGGCAGACAGGAGCCCCCAGTCAGGGCAGGGGACAGGCCCTTGGAGGTGCTGTGGTGGCCAGTGTCCCCCGAGCAAGGGGTGCACCCCAGTGCCTTTAGGTTGGAGCAGAACACCTCTGCATCCCTCACCTGAGCATCCCTCTGGGGCTGTAGGCACCAGAGAACCTGGCAGTGCAGCTGTCTCCCACAGAGTCCAAAGTGCCATGCAGTTCCATTTCTAGAGTAAAGAAGGGGGCATCTCCCTCCAAAACACAGCTTGCGCTCTAAAACCCCGGCAGAAATTTCCCATCCATGCTGGAACCGCACGAGGGAAGAGAAATAAAGTCTGTGAGAAGGATGAGGCTTTGTTTTTTGAAGTTAAAATCCCTCAAGGGATGTGCTGCTCGAGAGGACAGTGACAGAGGTCCAGTGACAGCCCCAGGAGGGCCAGTGCTGTCAGGGACCCTGGAATGGCAGAGACTTTGCCACAGCAAGGGTTCAGAGAGGAACGTGGAGTCAAGGTGTTCAGTGAGGACAGTGCCACGGTGATGTAACACGTGTCAGGTGGTGCCTCTTCCTCTTTGCCAGCAGGACAAATGCTTACCTTGGTCTTTAGATGATTGATAGCTGGGAGCTGGAAACTTCAGACAGGGAGGGATCAAGGTTCAGAGCTTGGCTGTGGCAGGCCAGCCACACCTTGCAGCTGTCTTCAGACAGCTTTGTTTTGAACCCCACTTCATGATTTTATGGAATTGTCCCCAGAATGATTTGGGTTGGAAATACCTTAAATATCACCTAGTTCCAACCCTTCTGCCATGGGCAGAACCACCTTCCATTAGAACAGTTTGTTCAGGTCCCTGTGCAGCCTGGCCCGGAACAATTCCAGGCATGGAAATTTTAGCACACTGCTTTTATGGGGTTTGTCCCACTGCTTTCGTAGAGGGACCAGTTTGAGACTTCACAGCTCTCATATTTGGAAATGGTCTCCTAATTTCCAGACTAAATTTATTCACAGCCAACTTTATGTTTGTTGCTCTTGTGCCTAGTCTGCTCACTAGCTCGTCTTAATATCTGAGCTGATTGATGTTATCTGCTTTTATTTATCAGTTCCTCTGCTGACTGAAATTATTCGTGCAAAAGAAGGTTTCCATGCCCTATAGGGAGGTTATTTTAACCTCTCTGAAGGACCTAAATAATTATTCCTGATGTGAATGTGATCAAGCACTGGGCTTATTGAATAACAGCATCATTTATTCCTAAGGGGATATTTATGCTTTCAGTGTAAATACTGTTTTGAAATTGTTTTTATGAAGAACCATTAAAAGTGCTTGCAATGTTTTTTCATGTTTTGCTCTTGCTTTTGTAAGGTCCTAGGCAACAAGAAGGAGGTAGGTGAGCTCAAAAACGGTGATGTGAAACTGCTTTAAAGCAGAGGAGTGAACCGCTGTTCAGATTATGGTCAAATTGCTTGTGTACCTACTGATGCCAGGCATAGAGAACACAGGAATGAGACAGGGCTGAGGGAAGGGCAAATAGATGTTAGAAATGCTGCTGGATTTCAATTCTGGCTATTTGAGCAAAACATCATCCAACGATCTATGTAGGCTTAGGAAAACATCATCTGCAAATCTGGTTGGAAGAGCTAAGGTTCCCTTGGTATCTTGGTGAGACTAAAATCCCTGGTTTCTTCAATTAAATTATAATTTAAAGTGCGTTTAAGCTGTTAGTGCTTCTTAAAAAAGCAGTCCTGTTCCCTTCCTCTCCTCCCTCCCTCTCTCTCCTGCCATCCCATCCGCCCACTCGTGCTGTTCTGGGCATGCTGTGCAATACAAGTGCTTCTGCTGTCACTCAGTAAAACAGGTTGGAGAACTGATCTGACTGAAGAATTAAACAATTTTTTTTTTAATCAGGTTTTTTTTCTGCCTGGATCAGCTCCCTGGTGGAGTTCACCCCACGCAGGCTTATGCTGGGAGCAGAGCAGGGGCCTGGCATTGACCATGCCAGAGCTCCCCATCCTCCTGGGGAGAGCTCATCCCAGATGGTCCTGCCAGCCCTGCCCAGGACTTGGTGGTAACCATGGAAAGGCTTTTGGATGAAAGATGCTGTTGTTTGCCAAGGAGACCGGGAAAAGGGACACACAGTCGTGGAATCATAGAATAGTTTAGGTTGGAAAAGCTCTCTAAGATCACCAAGTCCAACTGTTCCCCCAGCACTGCCAAGGCCACCACCCCAAGTGCCACATCCACACAGCTTTTAAACCCCTCTGGGGTGATAATTCCACCACTGCCCTGGGCAACCTGTTCTGGTGTTGGATAACCCTTTAAGTGATGCAATTGTTCCTGATAGGCAATCCAAACCTCCCCAGCACAATTTGAGGCTGCTTCCTCTTGTCCTGTCCCTTGTTCCCTGGGAGAAGAGCCTGACCCCCACCTGGCTCCAACCTCATTTCAGGGAGTTGTAAAGACTGAGAAGGTCCCCTCTGAGCCTTCTTTTCTCCAGGCTGAGCTCCATCAACCTCAGACTTGTGCTCCAGATGTTTTCCCAGCTCCATTTTCCACTTCTTTGCTTCCTTTTCCAACTTCTCTGGACATGCCCCAGCCCCTAAATGTCTTTTTTGTCATGAGGGGCCCATAAGTGCACACGGGATTCGAGGTGTGGCTTCATCAGCACCGAGCACGGGGACAATCACTGCCCTGATCCTGCTGGTCACTCTACATGACAGTAACATACAGAGCGTTTGAGCTGCACACAAAAGTAGGCTGAGGACTTCTGTCTCTGTAAGAAAAATACCAAGAGGCCTTCAGTGGCACCAAAGGAAGGCATTGAAAAGCATTAAAAAGCCCATTTTTCCATGCAAACTCTCATAGCTCTGGTACTGACTGCCACAGAGCTGCTGCTGAGTGGTACCAGGACATTAAAAGGCCAGGCATTTTACAGGAATAGTTATGAAAACTAATAAGGAATTTTGGGAAGACTGCAAGCTGGCTTAAATCCATAAACAAACCAGCCGATGGCTCCTCGGGGTTAGGAGTCACCTGCCTTCAGTTCTCCTGCAGTTCTCTCTCAGCTGGTTTGGTGCAAAGCTGGTGCTGTTTGAAACGGGAGCGCTTCTGGGGCTTGGAGGGAGGTGTTGCTCAAACTGCTTGTGAGAAGCTCCCTCTGCTGAGAAATCCAAAGTATGTCCAGTGGCCCTGCAGGAAAAGCCTGTAGGGGAAGGTAGACTGGAGCGGGGCTCCCTGTGGTTGCTTGATGTTGCTCAATTGACCAGCTTCCAGATGGGGTTTTTTGAAAGGTCTTTATCCGTGGGATATCCGTTGCCCAGGACCTATTTCTCAGGTTTCACAAATGTTTCGTGTGAGGGAGCAGAGGTGTGTGGTGCCTTGAGGAGGAGGAGGAGGAGGGCAGAGGGTTTGGTACAGAAGCTGTAGCTGGGGTGGCCCTGGGGAAATCGGTCAAGAAGGGAAAATGCATTTTTAGTTACTTCAGAAACTTCCAGATAGCTCTCAGGGAAACTGAAACACCAACTGAAGGCTTGGGCAAGGTTAGATTGGTGAGACTATTTTGGGTGTAGGTGGACCTAATGTGGAAGGACTCGTTCAACATCCCTGGTGGGGAAAGCTCTCCCTGTGGATTGGTCTGCACTGTCCAGCACAGAGTCCTTGGGGTGACTTCACTCTTTTTTCCTGGTTTTCCTCTGTCCTCTCAAGGCTGCAGTCACCCTGTTCAGGCTGGGAAGGGCTTCACCAAGAGAAGGAATAACTGCAGGAGCCAAGGATACTTGGGCTGTATCCTGTGTTCTCTGATACCAGTCTTGTCACAAGGCCTCACTTCTCTGGTGATGAGCTATTGTAGGTGCTGGTGGGAGCCATCACCACCCTGGGGGGAAGCAGATGCAGGGTGGGAAGTGAAATCAGGAATACTGATGATGGCAGAGTGTGTCCTACCCTTCAGTGGCCGTGCTCTGCATCAGGAGGCAAGGTCAGCTGCTGGTCAGCACATCCACAGAGCCACCAAAAAAACCCCCAGTGCTGCAGAACGTACGAGAGCTTTCGTGTGTTCTCTGTGACGTGTGTTAAATCCAGCTTTACAACTGCCTCTGTCTGGGATTTATAGAAAGAATCACTTGTCAAAACAGAGAGCCAGACTGGGAAAGGAATTCAGCCCTCCCTCCATTGTCACCAGGGTAGTGTCCTCTGTGGCAGAAATGAAATGGCTGTGGCATGGTAGTGGGTGTGGAGAGCTGGTTACTGAAGAACTTGGGGTTCCAACACTCAAACTACAGGCTGAGGGAGGCCACACTCCTCTGGGTGAGGAGCAGGGGACAGCAAGCCCATGGCAGCCATCAGCTGGCTTCACAGCCCTGAGAGTGAGGAGGAGAAGCGGGTGAAGAAGCATTGGTGGTCCCCTGTCTCCTTCCATCAGTGAGGTCCTGGGGACACCGACCGTGCTGGGCATCAGAAAGGAGCTGCAGCCACTGAAAGGCAATAAATGGATTATTTCAGACTCACGATACACCTGTGCCAGTGGCTTCCAGGATTCACTTTGTCATGAGGGCAGTTGTGAACCACAGCTGGTGGGGAGTGACAGCTGCAGGGTACCCTCTCCCATCACTTGCCTCTGGAATCTTCTTGCTTGGAGTGGCAAGTGCTGTGGGAACATGCAGCAATCATTCGGGGCTAATGTGATGCTGAAGGCTTGCCAACGTCACCCGAGGAAAACACTACAAGTTGTTTCTCTGTGCAGGCCACATTTTTCTCCCCTTTTCAGCTCCCAGGAAATCTGCCTGTGTGTTTAGCCTCCCAGTACCAGATGTAATTGCAGGCCCTTTTCCTCCAAATAAAGCTAAGACTTGCACTGCCTTGGCTGTGGCCATTCTCTGTCTGGTGCTGTCACTCTGTCACCTGTCTGCTTTCATTTATTTCAACGTTTTAAACATTTCATGGGCCCACTCCCAGATGATGTAAACTGATAAAACTCCAGGCCATGCTCCAAAAACATCAGTGTAACTGTAGGATCTGGCCCTTGGGATTTGCTTACCTATGCCAAAGAAAAATAGAAAAGCTGTGAGCAAAGCGAAAAAAAAAAAGGAGAAGAATTGCTGGAAGAAAAGAGTTTGAGAGGTTGGTTATATAAGAGTTGTATAGCTGTTAAAGCCACCTAGAATATCCTTTTATTAAATGAAGAAATCACAGCCAGATAAGTTAATAATTAAGGGTGACAAAAATACACCATTGTTCCAATAGTAAGGAACTCTATTGGTCTTGTTGAAGATAAATGGAGGCGTATTTAATGTGGTTCACTGCCGTGCTGATAGACTACAAATGTCCTTTTTTTTTTCACTAGAAAACTCAGTATAAAATCAGGTCGAAAGCTGATTGCCAGTATTTGTTCCCTCCAAGTTGCTCAGCTCCTTTCAACAGCAGATGTGCCTTGGAAGCAACTCCCACGTGCGTGGAACTGAGCAGAAGGAAGCTGGAGGCTCGGAGAAGAGGTTCCTGCCCCTTTCTGTGGAGAGCGACAAGATGTGCTCCCACATGTGGATCATCCCATGGAGATACAGAACCCTTTTCAGGCCCAGGACTGGATAAACTGACTGCTCCTCAGCTCTGCAAATCAGGGACTGGAAGAGGTGTCTGCACAAAGGTGATGAGGGTGTGATTGCTGGGTTTGCTTTAGTAATGGAAATTTCTGTAGAATCCAGTTTGGCAGACCTGGTTGGAGCCATAGCTAGTCAAATGAGACAGCAATTCCAGTACATCCTGACACAACCAAACCCCAGGTTTTTGATTGCTGCAGCATCCTGCCCATGGGAAATGGTGGCCTTGAAATACCCACCTACAGAAACCCTGTGACTCAAAATAAATAAATCTGAGAGTGGGTAAATGCACTGATCCTCTGCCCCAAGCTCACGTTTAACTCCAGGTGCACTTCCAAGCCCCTCATGTGCTGAGCTGCAGACACACAGCTGCCTTCTGTCTCCTCCTGCCCTCTCCATCCTTGGCAAGGCCCATTTTTTTTTTTTTTTTTACAGAATGCTTGAGGAAAACATTGAGAAATCATCCAGCAATAAACCATTGTCATCCCAGAGCAGTTAATTACCATTATCTATGGTATCAGCCCAGAGCCTGTAATAAGCTCTGAACTTTTATTGCACTGAGGTGTCCACTTACATCCAGGCTAATGCAGATTATAGGGCTGGGATGAATTTTCCCTCATGCTGGAACTGGCAGAGTGAATCACAGGGCAGGAGAGTTTCATCCATCTGTGAGGCAACCAGTTGCCTGCCAACAAGAGCTGACACCTCTCTGGCATGGGAGAAGTGCCAGGGAAGTGAAACCACACCTTTCCAAACGAGATGAGTAGCCAAAGAAAAGGACAGGATACGTTTTGGGGAGTAAGATTAACTCTTTGGATGCTGGGTGACTTCCCAGGGAGGTTGAGCAGGGAAGCCTGTGCTCTCCATCTGGGATGGCAGGTCTGTGTCTCAGGGATGCTGCGTGTGGGTGCTTTCTGTGAGGTCCTGTCACGGTCTGAGGTGCTGGTGTAAGTCATCTGCAAATGGAAGATGGAGAGCTTTCTTTCCAGTCTGAAGATAACTAATTTAGGCAATGTCTTCCAGCTGTTTCTTCTCAGGCATCTTTGCAAATGCCTGTTACTCACATTCACATCCCCCTCTTCCTTCCAAGTCAGTTCAGAGTCTGTTTTTCTCTGACAGATCGAGGGAAGAGTTGGGAGCAACCTGCTCCCACACCTCCATAGGAGAAATCTCCTGCTAGTGTTGTTTCTTTCAGGCAGAAATCAGGAGGGCATCAGGAGTGGGGTCTCCTCAGAGCCTCATACCAGAGCTACCCAGAGTGCAAGGGCAAATTCCCCATTGAGGGAGCTGTGGCACTGGAGAGGAGTGTTGATACCCTCTGACAGCCTGGCTCTGACTCTTTTAGTGCCATTACACAGAAGCTGCAACCTGCTATTTCCCAAACTCATCTCCTGTCATTTCTTGAAGAGTTTCAAAATTCTCTTCAGTTACCTGGAAACCCGTGTAAGAAGATGTAAGTGTTGTGGGTTAAAGAGAGGCAGAAATCACAGAGCTCTTACTGGGTCAGCAGCTGATGTTGCAGGTGAGCTTTGAAGGAAGCAGACAGGCTTTTGGGCACAGCAGGGCAGCAGAGGCATCCCGGGTGAGTATTTCACTGAATTAGAAGGGAATTTCTTACAGGTACCTTGCACAGACTCTTTATGTCTGTGTGCATGCAAGTGTGCATATGCTACAGCAAATGTCCTGGGAATGCTGCTCTCCTGGATTCTTAAGTACTTTGGACTTTTTAATAAGTTGGGCCTGTAAGTAGTTTGCTGTTGTGGTGTAGTAAATCCTGTATGAATCCTTTGCTATATTGTTTAACTTAACTGATAGTGTAACTTAAATCTGTTGGGTTTAAGTGCTGTTAAGTTTAAATGCTGTTTATTGAAGTGCTGTTGTGCCTTTAGGATGTATTCCTTTTTATCCTTACATTCTCGTATCCTTTTGTCTCCCCCTCCCCAGCCCAGCCTTCACAGAGATAATTTTGGGTTTATTTTGGTTTGGATTGATTAACACTGGATTTTTTGTTTGCTTTTTTTTCTCTCTGTGCTTTAACCATCCAGTAAGTCGTAGAGTGAACCTCTGCCAACAAACTTTGTTGTGCTGTCACTTTTATATTAAATCTGTTTTTGCTGATACCTTTGCTGGTGATTCTTTAAACAACCTTGAAACACTCATTGACAACACTCCTCCTCTCAGCCATTCCTTGCGTCTCTCCCCAGGCTCTCATGCTTCCAACAAAATGTTTGCAAGGTTTGCTGGCAGTGTGATGTCCCTCAGCCACCTCCCAGCACAGCACAGCCACGTGAACAAGTGCTTGTGGGCAGCCCGATGCCAAGGCAGGAAGTGGGATAATGCAGGGGCACTGGAAAAGGAAAACAGCTGGGGAACATCTGGGACAGGGGTGTGTTGGACACTGAGGGCTCCACACGTGGTGCCAACCAGAAGGGCTGGACGGCTGCTCCTCCGTTTTCCTCTGAAATTTGTAATTAATGCCTCTTTGAGGCATTCTCTTCTGCATTTCTGTGCTGAAAAATAAACAAAGCCCAACCCATTCCCTGCTCCCTGGAGAGCTCTGGGATAGCTGCAAGCAGCAGAGGCACAAAGAGGCACCAGGCCTCGGAGATGTCAGCATAGTTGTAGTTCATCTCACACCCAATGTTGAATTCACTGGGAAGTGAATTTAGCCAGTTTTGTGTTTATTTACAGTGCCTGCTACATCTTTGAACATCAGCATTTGGAATCAAGGATACAGAGAAGCTTCAAGCTCAGATATCCAATGTGTGAAGTAAGCAAACTGCTGCCGTGTTCCAGCAGCCAGGGCAGGTCTCCCATAGCTCTCTCTGCTCAGGTGTGATAGATGTGACTGACATCAAGCTTGACTGAGGAGCCTGCAGGGCTGGAAATCAATGTTTCCTCACTGCAGCTCACACTCCAGCAGAGCTGCAGCAGCTGTGGCGTGTAAAACACGCTGTGTGGTGGGTTACCCACGTGTAGCACAAGCGTGGTGCCTCTTCATGGAGAAAGAAAGAAGCTCAGACATGGGGCTTCCCCGAGGCAAAAAACTCCAGGAGCTCAGGAAAAGTTCTGTCTGACTAAAGACTGAGCTGAGACATCAGGATTTAACTCTTTTCTTCCCCCATCCCTTGTTAGGCGAATTTCAAACCCTTCATAGATTTTGTTGAAAAGCTCCAAGGAAGCTCTTTCTTTCCTCATCTGCAACACAGAGATTTCCCTTACAGGAAATCCAAAGTTTTATCATACCCATTTATCTACACAACAGCCCCAAGAGGACTCAGCCAGGTGCTCCTGTACTAACACAAGTCCCAGATGAAGAGCTGAAGGAATTACTTGTCCATAAAGCCCTTTGTGGATGATGCTATCAGTACTTATCAAGTGCCTTTCCAAGACTTTCCACCACAGTTGTGTTCCTCAGTGTGGTGTGGATTTACAGGCTGCTGGTTGGGACATCATTGCAGACATCAAGCAAACATTTAAGCTTTAAAACACTCAGAGGTTTTGGGTTCAGTGGCTTTCTTGATGATGGACATAGCTAGTGCAGGAACCACTTCAGAAACTGATGTTAGAAAACTTTACACACCTCTTGCTCTTCTGTTATAATTCAAACTCAGTAAAAGCCATTGGAATTAAATAATAAGATATATTACAAAGTGCATATTATGGTACAAAAAGGACTTTGGCAGTCAGTAAAGTCTCGGGGCAAAACCACAGCTGGTCTGCAGAAGTAATACTTCTAGGTGAACCACCCCAAAAATTCACACCAGTCTGTGGTCAGGGGGATGATCCCCTTGCACATCCAAATGCTTGGCCTTTCCTGCTGGAGAGCACAAAGGAGTGCTCCCAAACCCTCAGCTGCCCATGCAGCAGAACCACCACAGAGAGATCCATGTCCAGCTGCAGGTTCAACCCCAAAGGACACCAGTGGATGTTGCATCATGTGAAGATGTAGGACAAATATTTTCGAAGCCTGGGTTTGCTGACTGGATTGAGTAGGAGTGCCTGAGCCAGTACATCAACTAGCACAACTAATTAGGCATTTTAAGGAGATGCAAATTAAGGCAAAGATAAACATCAGGAGGTTTCTCCTTTGCTTTACACGTGTTGGATGCAGGAACTCTCCCCCATCTGCACATCCTCATGGCTACATGCTGCAGCCCCTTTTCAGCCTGGCAGGCTGCACCCACTCCTGCTGTGCCCAGTGGCCCATGCTAAGGGAAGCAGGAGGTGGGCCAGCCCCTGGGAATGGCTCCTCTGTGGATCTGGACAACATGGACACCTTATGCCTGCAGAGAAATGACCCCTGAAGCCACATCAGTGCCTCTTTAGTCACAGGGGGCATGACCAGAGGTGCTTGCTGGGGGCAGCTGGGCATGGGGAGAGTGTCCTGTGTGCCAAATCACTGATGGACACCTGTGGCCTGGCCCAGGTCCCACAAATAAGGTTTCTGGCAGGGAGCCTGTGCTCTGGACTTGGTGCATCCCAATTCATTCTTGACTTGGTGCTCTTGGTATCACCCACCCTGTCATGACAGGGCAGAGAGTCCATGCATCTGCACACACACCCCTGTTGGAAAAGCTGACTTTATTTATCTTGATTATACAGTGAAATGCACTATTTTACATGTGATTTGCTGCAGCAGCAAAATTAGGTGAACAGTGAATCAAAAAGCAGCACTTTTTTTTGTGCCAGCAGCATTGCTCAGGCTCAGCATCCTTACCTGGGGGAGGCAATTACTGGAACAATCTCTTTCCCCGTTCCTCCTTTGTTCTTGTTCTTGCAGGGGCTGTAAGTGTCTTTTATATCTCCTTGTTTTCTCCACTGCAGTTTCACTGTACATGGGATGTTTTACGTATTTTGCACAGATATTCTGTCTTTATTCTGGAGAAGCCCTTTCCCTGTGCCCCGTGTTGCAGCATCTTGTCCACCAGCAGGAAAGTTCTTGGAGAGGGAAAATGCAGTTTGGCCAAGGTGCTGCTAAGCAGACAGAGGTGCTGGTAGCACTCAGCACTTCCAGCCTCTACTTTGTGGTGGAATATTTGTCATGGGTTTGTGGCTGCCTGTGGGCCAGACCTCTGGGGAAGGTTGTGGATGGTTATGGGGCTGGAGAACCAGTCTGGTGGCACAAAGCCACCTCACTCTGCAGCCCTGTGCTGGGAATAGCATGGAGCCGTGCACTAACGCTGCCTTGAAGTGCTTCAGATGCTGTTTGAATCAATTTCAGTTAAATACAATATCTGAGCAGGTAACGAGCTGAAAAAGTTGTCTTATTGTCCTTCAGCAGGGAAACTCCTGATTCACAGTGCCTCCACATCACTTGGTGCTGGCCTTGGGGACCCCTGCCCCATGCTCCTCTGTGAGGGAGACCCAACCTGCTACAGGGCCACTCCTGTGTGAGCCAGCCCTCCACGTGCCTCAGTTTGCCTTTTGTAAAACTCCACAGTGTCAGGACTGTGAACACCCACATGCTCTCAGCTGGGGCTGAGTGGCTTCTAAGCCACTGTTTCACAGTGGAGCTTTGCATTGACCCCTGCAGCCTGTGCAGGCAAACCTGGAGCTGGTTTTGAGCTGGTGAGGTGAGGAGCTCTAAAGGTATCCATAGAAATGGCTCTGCCTGTCAGTGATGGTCAGCTGCAGCCCAAGAGCAGCGTGGTGGGTCTGTGGATCCGTGGATGAGATGCACAGCTATAGCACAGCACAGTGCAGCAGCTCTTGATCAAATCTCCCTCCAGCTTTGTGAGGAGGAGTTGTGCCTCAATCCAGATGCTGTCATACTGACCATCCTGAAACACAGATCAGAGCACCCTCAGCTTGTTTAATATCCAGGTGTCCTGAGTGCTGCAGGGTAATGGTTTTAAACTAAAAAAGGGTTGACTTAGATTAGCAATGAAGAAAAAAGTTTTTTTACAATGAGGCTATTGAAACAATGGCACGAGTTGCCCAGAGAAGTGGTGGATGCCGCATTCCCAGAAGCACCCAAGGCCAGGTGAGATGGGGCTCTGAGCAGCCTGATCTAGTTGATGATACCCCTGCCGGTTGCAGGGGAGTTGGACTACATGGCCCTTAAACGGTCCCTCCAAACTCAAACTGTTCCATGAACGAGGACAAGGGATAACATCAGCGTTTGACAGAGAGGTGAGGAGAATTAAAGTGGTCACAGAGCAAGGCTGCTGCAGAGACCCTCTTGTGCTGCAGCGTGGGTGTCCCGCACGCAGGACAGCAGTGCTGTCCCCAGGGCAGAGGTGTCCCAGCCGCAGGGGACCCCTCCGGGGCTCTGCATCCCGAACTGCCGGGAGCGCCGCACCCCGACGGGACGAACCGGGAGCCGGAGCGCGCTGCGGGGAGCCGGGAGCCGCCCGCCCGCCCGCGGGGCTGTGCCGTGCCGTGCCGTGCCGTGNGCTGTGCCGGGCGGGACGGGGGCTGTGCCGGGGAACAGACCCCCGCGGGTGCCGCCGGGGACGGCCACCTCCTCAGCGGGGACGTGGGGCTCAGGCATCGCCCCGAAGCCTGGCTGAGGAGAGACGTGTCCTCTCCTCTGTCCGCTCCTGCCTCGGGAGGCTGAGCACGCCGGAGCTCTCGGATGCTCTTCCAAAGGCATCACTGTTACTTTGCTTTGAATGGGAACCAAACCCTCACCGGTAACTATCACAACAAAATAGCAGATTTGGATAAAGGCAGGAAGGGATCTCCCTAAAGACATGCTCACGCTTTGGTGCATCTCTCCCCGGCGTTCTTCTTCTGTGATTAAAGGTGTCCAGCCCCGCTTGGAAGGACGGTCTGTAAGTGCCGTGGAGGGACGGGTGTGGAGGTGGATTTCTGCTTGATGGCGGTGGGAGAGGTTCAAAACTCTTTTCTTTTCTCGTGTTGCTTGAAAAGAGCGTTTTTCTGAGTAATGCTTAGTAGACCCTATGAATCACCATCTGCATAACTTTATATGGGGGCTGCTATTCTCAGCATTTCACTGGAACTATGTAAACTATCAACATTCGTATCTGTTTGTACATGCAACGTGCAAATCTATTCCCTGGAAAAAACTATTTCAGAGCAGGTCAAAGGAGGAGACAGAGCAGAACAAAATGTCAGGGTGGCTCAGAGCGCGGAGAAGGGCGTTTGGGAGCCGGCAGTTGCCGTGGTCGGATGGGCAGCCGCTCCGTGAAAACTTGCGCTGGGAATGCTCATGGGAAGGGAGGGATGCTGTGCAGATGCTGAGTGCCTCAGGAGAGGAGCAGGGAGAAGCTCCGGGAGCAGGGACGCAGGTCCTGCTCCAGCCTCGCACCTCGCTCCCTGCCTCTGCTCCTTCAGACTTTTCTTCCAGCGGTTGGTGTGCTGAGAAAACACCCGTGGGTCTTTCAGAGAGGCTCAGGAGAGCTGTGCCAGCCCGAGACGGGGCTTGGCAAGGGGACGGTGCTGTGGCAATGTCACCCAGCGGTGGCAATGTCACCCAGCTCGGCGGAGCTGCCCCCGCACAGGCGCTGCGGGAGCACGTGCGGGGAGGCTGGGGGAGCTTTCAGCGGCGCTCCCTGCGCCGCGCTGGGTTTGTCAGGAGAGAAGAGTTTATTCTCTCGAGCTGTCAATCCATCATCTCCCAGAGGCTTCTCCACCTTCCCTCTGCCTCCCCCTCACTGCCAGCGCTCCCAGATGTGCTCAGTGCTGGAGGCTGCAAAATTCCCCGTGCCCAGGCAGGGGAATCTCAGCATCTCCTGAACTTGACCAGGGAATTCAGAGCATCTCCCAAAGCTCACCAGTCTGACCCCAGAATGAGGAGAGTGTTGGTTGCAGGAGCTGAACATTTCAACTCTTGGTGCTGGTTCCATCCAGGATTTCAGTTTGGAGTGCTCTGGCATTTCCATGCAGTAGGATTGAGAGCTTTGCTGTAGGGGTTTTTTTGGGCGATTTTTTTTTCTCTAAACAATATTGCCTGAATTTTTCCCATGAGAACGCATTGCTGCCCAAAGGAGCTGCATTCACAGGTCAGTGGGGTCCTTGCACTCTCCTGAACATCTCCTGCTGCAAGGCAGCCTGAGTCCAGCTCTTCTGTTGTCTCTTCTGCCCCTGTTCAGTGATGTTTGGGGATGCTGATCCCTGATGGCATCTAAACCATCTCCAACAGCCCCTTCTTCATCTCAGCTCAGCCAAGGCCCTGCCATTCAGGAGGGAGCATCCAAACATGCCCCCCATTATGGAGGGAAGCTCTGCCTTTTCTCAGCCCAGGAGCATGATCTCCTTCCCAGCAGGTGGCCACAGCTGAAGACCGCTGGTCACCACGAGCCTGGGCAGCAATTTGGGTTTGTGACCCTGGGACAAGAGCTGGAGTGAGCTGTTGGGGCTCCCAGTCCTGCAGCTTTCCTAAATCCCACTTCTCATCGTATTCCTTCATTAAATGTCGATAAGATCAGATAGTGTTTCTTTCACTACAAGGTAATTTGGCTTCCCATTTAGTGGGCCCATCTGATAAATAATGGCTTGAAATAACATAATTCCACCTGTCCTTGATGACACCAAGTCCATGCTGGACTTCTGCTCCCTGCCCAACTCTGGCTCTGCACTCCCAGATCTCAGGGTACAATTTAAGACCCCTGTGTAGGAGATGAGCCCTGCCTGGAGGAACAGAGACCAAAGCCACCACATTATCTTCCTGTTACTGACACACAGGCAGAGTGATGAAGGCAGAGGTGACAGCTGGTCATCCATCTATCCACCCACCTCTGTTTGAGCTCCTCCTCTGGCCTGGCCATCCTTCACGTGCAGCTTCTCCACTGGCACTTGCCACCAGGAGAATCCTTCACAGTGAGGTCACCCAGGACTGAATCTGTCTGGGGGTGTTGGTGCTTAATTCCCACATGGTCCAAAGCTCTTTGTCTGCTGAGAAGTGGGAGCTGAACCTGTGTCTTCTTGCTGGGCAGTGAGCAGGGCCAGAGGGGACATGGTGGGACCTCTGCCCCCTCGGTAAGTTGGGAGCTGGGGATGCACAAGCTGAGGGAGCAGATGCTTGCTGTTTGCTTGCTGGGAGAAAGTAACAGGGACTGAGATCAGAAACCAGTTCCCCCTCTCCAAGTTTTCCAGCACCAGGGAAGTGTGGTTGCTCTCTGCATGTGACATTTAGCTGAGGGGAGCCATCCAGCAGAAACATGAGGCACTAGCTCATCTGCTTGGTTGTCAAACCAACCCCAGACCCCTCTGATAGGGTGGATAAAAGTGGTGGTAACACCTCAGTGGTTGGTCTTGACAGGAGAACTTGAGAAGGTCTGCACTGGAGCTGACCCAGGGGAGCAAGGTTTTGTGTGCCAAACCTCATGTGGGTGAAGACTGAGCAGATTTTTCCAATGTCATCAGTTCTGGAGGAGAAAACAGGCACACTGATAATTTGGAAGTGATGACATCTTAAACTTAATGTCCCTTTCTCTGACCTCTTCCATAAGCCATGCTTTGAAAACCCAGGAAACCCAGCTGGCATTCCTCCAAGTTTGGGAGGAAGTCTGGAATAAAACCCAAAGAGAAGAGCTGTGAAAGCGCCTGGAGCTGGTGTCCATCCTGCCTTTGTGGGAGTGCCGTGTGGTTCCTTGAAAATTAGGATTTTATGAGGCTGTTGGGACGTTTATGGGTCCAACCTGGTGCTGACTTTGCTCTTCCCAAGGGCTTCCCATCTGACATGGTGGAAATGCCCCTTCTGACGGTCAGTAATAATGGCTAAAGAGGCTGCAACCCCCGGAGAGGTCCTAACTCCGTCATTTTCTCCTCTGACAGGTCTTCCACGAGCTTCTCCCGCTCAAACCTGGCCCCCCTCTTGTCTTACAGGACGTGGGTTCTCTCATGCCTTGTCTCACTCTCCTCCCCTCCTAAAACCTCCATCTGAAGGATGGCAGCCGCCTCTTTCCGCTACGGCCTGACCATCACGGGTGCCGTGCTGCTGGTGACGGGGACACTGTGCTTTGCCTGGTGGAGCGATGGGGAGGTGGGCTCCGGCAGCGGGGCTCGCCTCCTGCCTCCCCGGGGAGCCGAGGCCGTTCCCAGCTCCTCCTCCTCCAGCGCCCTGCTCCGCTCCGTCAGCTTCTTCTGCTGCGGCATCGGCGGCATCCTCCTCATCTTCGGCCTCCTCTGGTCCGTCAAGGCCAACGCCAGGGTGGTGTCCCGGCGCTATCAGTACCATTTCCCCAGGGACCTGCAGTACTTCACGGCGGAGCCTCCGGAGAAGTGGAACTGCAGGTGGGAGCCACGTCCCCGCCCCTGCTTGGGTGGGCAGAGGTGGAGGGTGGGCTTGGCTGCCCCTGAGCCTAAACCCGCTCCCAGCCTTGCTCGCTGGTGAGCTCACAGGAGCAGCAACACTGCTCAGTGCTGTCCTGCTGCTCCCCGAGCAGATGCTCTTGCTCATTAATGTCACCCCGAGCCCCCGCGGTCCCCTCCCTGGCCGCCCCCTCCCTGCCCACGCTGGCTGTGCCCCCGGCCGGCTCGGCTGCATCCAGCTCTCCTCGCCCTGCATCCAGCTCTCCTCGCCCTGCAGGGCCATCGCCTGCCGAGGGACACATCTCCTTAGCAGGGCCACCAAGCAGAAGAATACATTGGTTTTCTGGCAGCAGGTTTGGATGTGGAGGTGGGGAGGGGTCACTCAGAGCTCCAGTCCTGGTCTCCCAGGTCTGCAATGCTCTGTAAGGATGAGGGTGTTTGTAACATCTTTAATGGAAGCAAAAATCTTTCTTACAAGAGAGTTAAATGAAAAAAAAGAAAAAAAGGAAAATAATCCTTGGAATGGCAACAAAATAGGAATGTAGGCAGAGGGTCATTTATGAAGCTGATTTTAGGGTATGGAAAGACTCCTTTCCCTGCCCTGAACACCATTACTGCTTTTCGGGTTCCCTGAATCTTCCAGTGTGAGCCTGAGATTTATTCCCACTTCTTGATTTAAAAGTTTTTTTATCAAAAGGGGTTTTTTTTCTAGGGACTGCTGTGGAAGCAGAGCCAGACAGCCCCTCCCAGTGCTGCTTTATGGGGTCACAGCAAAGATCTTGGCTCCAGCATAAATCAGGCTCTGGGGAAAAGCAGCACTAAAAGAAACTCTCAAAAACATTAAACCACAAAAACACAGTTGGAGTGGGAGGCACGTTCCTGGTTCTCCAGGGGTTTCAGTGCCCGTCTGGGTATCTGTGAGCTTGTGAGCTGGTCCTTGTCCCAGGGAGGGACTTTGCTGTGCCCCTGTGGGGAATGTCCCTTTCCCTGAGCTCCCAGCTCCCACGCTGGGTGGGATGTAGCACTGCTGGTGCTGCAGCAGCTCCTCCAGCCCCAGCAAAGCATCCTGTGCTGGGATGAATCCCCCTCTCTGCACTTCCAAGGCAGCATTCCTGTGCAAGCTGAGGCTGTTTGGCAAAATCCCTGGCACAGAAGCTCAGGGCAGCCTTACTGGGACAGAGATCTGCCACGTTCAAGATGGAGGCATCCCTGTGGAGCACAAGGCTTTTCCTTTGGACCAGCTGTGCCCTCCCCTGCCCGCTGCCTCCCCAGCACACTGGGCTGGGTTTCATCTGCAGTGATGAGTTGCTTTCACAGCATTCCAAATTTTGGGACTGCACCGTTCCATAGGGTGCCAAGCAGGGCCGTGTGCAGGGCAAAGGTTGGCTGGAGGCTTTCCCTGTACACAAGTTGTGTTTGCTCAGCCAAGCTCTGCTGGAAGTGGCACCAGGCTTGGCCAGTGCAGGGAGGGCTCTGGCTGGCATGGGAGTAGGGTGTGACCACAGTGACCCGGGGTGCCTGGTGCTTGTCTGGGTTCTTGTGCCAAACTGCTCCCTCAGCTGTCAGCAGCCTCTGCTCTTCAGGGGTGAATTAAGGATTAGGCACGATGAGGATGCTCTTTTGCCCTTGGGACCCTCTTACAAGACATCATGGATGTCTCTGCACCCTCTTGATGCCAGGAAGCAGCTGGCATGGTCACGCCTTGACCCCGAGCATGCAAAACCTACCCATGTGCCATCCCCAGCACAGATGTTAATCATGCTCAAGGATGCTCCAGACAATGGGGCTGATAGGGAGGGTGTTGGGATGCTGCAGTTGATGGGTGCTGAGCTGCTGCAGTTGGTGGGACACTCAGACAGCTTTGGTTGACACGGCACAGGAATGCTACAGTTGACAAGTGCTGGGGTGCTCCAGTTGTTGGGTGCTGGGATGCTCTGGATGATAGGAGACTGGGATGGCTCAGGTTGATGAATGCTGGGATGCTCCAGTTGGATGCTGGGACGCTCCAGTTGGGTGCTGGGATGCTCCAGCTGGGAGCTGGGATGTTGACGGTGTGCACTGCCGGGTTTCTCCCTCTTCCCTTCGCAGCACCTGGGACTCCAGTGCCATCCCCACCTATGAAGAAGCCCTGACCTGCAGACCTGCCCACGGCGCCCCGGCCTACGTGCAGCCGCCGGGGAGGAAGGAGGAGCTCACGCCGCCCCTGTACCGCTACCTGGAGGAGGACGAGGGCTGGCAGGGCGGCCGCCGGCGCAGCTCCTCGGACAGCGCCCTGTTCCGCCCCAGCCCGTCCTGGCTGGACGCGCCGCACTCCGAGGAGCCGCAGGCGACGCCTCCTCCCAGCTACGAGAACATCAGCGTCCGCGGCGTCTGAGCTGCGGCAGCCCGGGCCGGGACTCTGCGGGCGGCCGCGCAGTTCCTCAGCTTTAAACTGAGCCTATTCCTTTGTGGGGGTGAGAGGAGGGCGGGCCAGGAGCAGTGGGAAGGGTCGGCCTGGCTTTCCCGGCTTTTCGAGCGTTGGGTCCGGCGCTGTCGGGATTGTGGGTTCTGCGGGCGGTGCGTTCGGAGCGTCAGGGGCAACTGGCATGTTTGAAAGCTTTCATATTTTTAATAAAACCACTGCTGGTTTCAGCGGCTTTGCATTCCCTGCTCTGGCCCGCCCTGGGGAGATCCTGTCGGGCCGGGGGCTGCCCACTCGATAATGAAAGCTGCAGCAAGGAGCGAGGAATCCAGGCAGAGAAAGCCCAGCTCCGCTGCACCATTCGCTTCTCTGCCTCTGCAATGCCCCTTCCAGCCCTGTCTCCATCCCTTCCACCCTGCTTCCCTAAATCCTGACTTCCCACGCCTCACTTGATGCGGTGTTAGAGATGCTCGGTGGGTCGTGCCCGCGGTCAGAGCATCCGAGTGCACTCGGCATTTCAGGCAGGCTCCTGTAAAAGCCACCCCGAGTGGCACTGCCCCCTCGCTCCCTGCCCTCCACGGGTGGGTGTGCAGCCTTGCCCAGAGGAAAGGCCAGCCGTGGCAGAGGCTGCTGCCCGTTCCTGCATCCCACCAAAACAAAGGGCTGCCCCGGAGCCGCTGCAGCCCTGCAGGGCTGCACAGTGGCTGAGGAGCCACAGCCACCTCAAAACATTCTGTTTATAAATCAATTATTTGTCATAAGCCAGGTGTATCAAGGGAATAAAACGAGGGAATAAATCAAGGGAATAAAACAAATGCTGTCTGGTTGTCGGATGTATGAGGGGAAGGAGACACCTTTAAACACCCAGCTCCAACTTTAGTGAGCACAGGACACAGGGATACTCTGTCTTCACTCCTGCTGGGTCGACCAACCTCACTCCACCCTTTTCTGGCTTTAGACCCCCTTCACAGCCCGCTTGCTGCCCACTGAAGCAGCTTTAGCACTCGGCCAGAGCAAGGCAGGGTCTCTTCCAAACCCACTGGCCTCCAAAAAGACCCCAAAGCACTCCCTCTTCTGCTGTTGCAGCCCCACAGGCCTTGAGAACATGCTGAGCCCTGGCATCCCCCTCATCTGGGGCTCTGCCAGCTCTGATTTATGACCAAGTCCAGCTCCAGTGCCCAGGGCTGGGAAAATCCCAACATGACCAGCTGATCTCCAGGTCCCCACCTCTGCAGCCGTGCTCCCCTCTCCCTCCCTGTCCCCTCCCCAGGCGTGGGGTCCGGCTGAGCATGCCTGCAGGGAAGGTTACCCGGACACGTGCCGGGAGGCTCCACTGGAGTGTGAACGGCGGGTCGGTGTTTGCATTCATTACAAACCCATTAAAAACTGGCTGGCTCAGCCCTGGGCAGGACCAACTCAACGTGCAGCTGATCCTCAGCTTCTGGCAGCCTCTGGAGAGAGAAACCACTCCTTGCCTCACCCTGCAGGTGTGCTCAGCAGGCAGCAGCCTCAGGTGAACAGGCACCTCTCCTCCTGCCTCTCCCACCCAGAGCCCATGGCCGAGGAGAAGACTTTCCGCTACGGGTTCATCATCTTGGGTTTCTTCCTGGTGATGACGGGGATGTTCATCATGAGTGTGGAAAAGCCCCACATCTACATCACCTTCTGCGTCCTGGGCATCCTGCTCGTAGCTGTGGGCATCACCTGGAGCATGTGCCAGTGCTACCCAAAGGTAGGATCCATCCTGCTGTTGAGCACTTTGGGGGGCTCGAGGGCTCAGCTGGGTTTGAGGGGCTTTGGCTGCTGTGGATGTGTAGCCTCGGGCTGTGCCTCAGCTGCCCCGGGGGAAGCCAGCTGCAGCAATCTGGAGGGGGAATTGTTGGTTTGGGAGGTTTGTGGTCTGCTGATGCCTGCAGGATGTGGCCCCTCTCCTTCACCCCCTGCACAGCCCAGACTTTGCTTTCAAACAGACAGCAGGGAATAATCCCAAGGAAGTAAACTTGTGTTCATCTCCCCCGTGCCACCCTTTCCTTGGGGTCCGGGGCTTGGCAGGCTCCCAGAACTTCCAAGAAGGGACTGTTGTGGCCATGCAGGAGGGTCCTGGCCCCCTGAGCCCAGCCCTCACCTGCCAGTCTCCTTGGCAGAGGGCACTGCCGGCACGGAGGGCAGCCACGCGTTCCTGCCCTGGGAAACGGGTCTGGCAGAAAAGGGTTTTTTTCCAAGGAGAGGGCATCTGTAGGACTGATCTGGGCACTGCTGGGTGGCCCGTCAACAACTTGGCTGCCCTCCAAAATGTGGGGGAGTGACCTCAGGACCTGGGAGCAGCTGGGACCTCTGACAGCAGCAGTGTTCTCTGGGACTGGGGTGAAGCAGAAACCAGCTCCCCTCATGGCTGAGCTCAGTCCCGGCTAGGAGGGAGATGTGGCTTTGCCACTGTGCTCAAGGCTCAAGGATGAGACACCCTTGATGTTGTCCCTGACCACTGAGCTCCCGTGTGGGCCTTGGGACTCCCTCTGGGCTTGGGGACATGTGTGACGCCACAGGGGGAAAGGCACTGAGAATAGGGCTGGGCTGGATTCATTCAGGGCTGGGCTGGATTCATTCATTCCTTACTGATTTCCCTCAAAAAAGCCATTTCCAAACAAGGCATCCAAATGTGGTAGGAAAAGACCCTAAACCCAGCTGAAGGGACACTGCAGCCCTTTTCTCACTGTGAGGGCCGAGGGTGCCCGTGATGCCCAGGCTCTGCCTTTCCTTTCCTTTCCCCCCAGATAACGTTCATCCCTGCAGACCTCGAGGCCGAGCGGTTCCTGGACCACAAACCCACGGTGCTGCCGCAGAAGGACACCCGGTGGGTCCCACAGCGGGTTGATGTGTGTGCCCTGAGGGCAGGGCCTGAGGCTGGGGACAGCTGCACCCATTGAAAAACAAAATGCCGAGCAGGGATCAGGGTGGGAGAGGCAAGGGCTGCCTGAGCTGGAGTGATGCTGGGGGATGCAGAGCATCCAGTGATGTTCCTACAGGCATCCCCTGGCTCTGCTGCTGGTGTGGGCAGTGATGTGGCCTTGGTGGCCTCTGAAGCAACTCCCTCAGGTGATGGAGCCCTGTGCACCTGTGCTTGAGCATCTCCCAGTTCCATGGGGTCCAGTTCTGCTCAGCACCCTGTTATCCCTTTGCCTGCAGCTTGATTGCCCCCTGCCCCAACCAAGAGGCCACCAGCACCTATGAGAAGAGCCTGCCATCCTATGAGCAGATCCAGAGGCAGGTGGTCAGCTCGGCTCCACTCCCACCCACGGCCCAGCCCAGATCCCGCAGCTGCTCCCAGTCAGCTGTGCAGGCCAAAGCAGAGATCCACCGGGAGCTGGGGGGTGCTGGAGACCCCCTCCAAGAGCTGGGACCTCGGCTGGAAACAGCAGCAGGAAGCTGGTATGTGATGCCTGTGGGGTTGGGGTGGCACTGGTGGCATGTGAGGTGCAGATCCCACATATTGTGGGGGGGGGGGCAGATCCCCAATATTGTGGGAGGGGGAAGAGGCAGAGGGGTCTTTGCTGCTCTCACAGCACTGAGTCCCCAGCCCCTTGGCCCCACTGGAGCCTGGATGGTGCCTCAACCCATGAGGATTCCCTGAACCAAATTATTTCCCAGGAGGAAATGTAGATAGTCTTTGGTTGTAATCTGCATTTTGATGTTCATATTTTGCTTTGATTTCATTTTATCAATATAAACAGCATCCCTCACCAGAATAACCCCAAAGTTCCTGGTCAGACTGTGACGGAAACAAGATGTCCAGTACAAGACCCTCAAACCAGGTTCCTCATGTGATGCCCAAGCATTGGTTTGGGAGGTCCCAAAGGGCTCTGCAGGTGATGAGGATCGCTGTGCATGTTTGGTGCATAGGACTTGAGCACCTGCCAAAATGTACCTACTGCTGGGATGGGTGCACTGCTTTCCCCTCGGGATGCAGGAAATGCAAAGAATTCAGGAAATTCTTTATCCCGTGGGCAGCAGGAACCTGGTAGGCAGGTGTACCCATAAAGGCTGGCACCAGGGGCTGGGATAGGGCCGTCCCAGGGTGCTCCAGCCGCCCAGCAAAGGGACTGGTGATGCCGGGATGCTGCTCCAGCAGCGCTCTAGCAGCCGCCAGCTCCAGGGGGAACCGCAGCTCCCGCCCAGCCGTGTTTGGTGTAACCCTGTCCCCGCAGCCCCGCCCGGCCAGCCCCGGGGGATGCCCCGCTGGCATCCCTGCTGGAGGAGATGGACACGCCATCGCTGGAGGGCTCCGTGCCCGGCAGCCCCACGCCACAGAGCCGGACCCTGCCCTCCGCCGGCCGCGCCCCGAGCAGCTCCCCGGCTGGGGGAGAGCACCCCGGATCCCCCCGGAAAGGCCCTGGGGAGCAGGATGACCTCTACTACGGGCTACAGGAGGAGCCCGATGCTCTGCTCAAGGACAGCGACCGCATTTTTGAGCCTGAAAACTGATTTCCTCGAGGGAATGGCCGCTTGGCATGGACACATCTCACGGAGGGGACACACAGGTCACAGCCTGGAGGAAAGGGGGCTGGCCCCGAAAGTGCAGTGGCCCCAGGTTCCTGCCTGTCCCTGTGCCATGCTGCACCCCTTGTGCACACCCAGCCACTCGGGAGACTGTTATTCCCCCAAAACCCGAGGGGGAACTGCCACCTCCCTAATTCCACAGCATATGGACAAGGCTTCCTTGCTGGAGCACTTTGGGTGGGCACAGAGAAGCTGGGCAGGATCTGGGCTAAATACTGTTCTTGGGAAGGGAAAGGATTGCCTGTGCTGCTTGGAACAGGATTGGGTTTAGGTAGGTAAAGATGTGCTCAGTGCAGGTGGGTTTTATGAGCCAGAGATGTCCTCAAAGTCTTTTTCTCACTTATTCAAGCTCTGCTGACATTAAAATTTGATCCTGAGTCTCCCGCAGCAGGCAGCCTTCGTATCTCCAGGTTGGGAGAGGGGTGGTGGAGGTGACAGACCGTGCTGTCCCCCATCTCCTGCACAAGGACCAGCTTCCAGGACCTTTGGGGGGCAGAGGGAGGAGGACTCAGCTGAGCCAAGCTCCTGGTGATGGCACTTGAGGTGGTGGCTTTGGACTCTGTCTTCTGGGTCAGGTGGGTTTGCACGCTGTCACTCACCATCCCCAAACTTCCTGTGAATAATAAGTGTTTGTTCCAAACCACGGGGTGGATCTCAGCCTGCTTTGTCACCACCACAGGGACAACACAGGGGCTCCCCACAGCACACAGAGATGGCAGCACGGGTGGGAGCCAAACCTTTGGCTGCCTGGGACAGCAGGGATCTGCGAGGCTGAGCCTCCCCAGGGCAGCTGGGTCTGGATCAAGGCATCAGTGGATCCAATGGCATGGGGATGCTGAGAGTCCCTTGCTCTGTTTTTGGAAAGCTGGACTGGATGCTGCTTGTGCCTGGCATGGCCCCAGGAGACCTGGGAACACGTCTGCTGGCAGAGGAGAACTTCAGCAAATTCCATAGAATCACAGAACTGAGTTGGAAGGGAGCTTAAAAATCCTGCAGTTCCAACTCCCCAAGCCCAAAAGTGGGGTGAAGTATCCTGAGGGGGATGGAGCAGGAGAGCCCTGGAAGGATGTGCTCATGTTCCCCGTGCCACCCAGGGATTGCTGCGCTGCTGCAGTGCAGGATGTGCAGGAAAAGGCTGTGCCTGAGGTGTCACACCCCTGTGACACCCCAGCTGCTCTTCCCGCACCCCTCGCTCACCTTGGTGGCACCAAAGCAGGTGACAGGGAGCACCTACGCACTCGGGGTGTTTATGGCCAACAGGAGGGTGGGGAATGAAGGCTCCGGTGTTGGCTAAACATTGCCACGGGATTGCGAGAGGTTCTCCAGGAGGAAGCATTGCCAGACTGATTACACGAACTCCGGCCTGTCTTTCCCCTTGCAGGGGACAGTGGTGGCTCTGGGAATGCTGTTCACATAGGGCCATGTCTCAGTGAGTTTCAGAGGGTGCCCAGGGCAGGCTGTCACTCTGTGTCACTGCTCCTGTGGAGTGTGGGAATCTGGTAGAGACCCAAAAGTTTTTACCTGTAGAGCCACAAAATGCTTGGGCTGGAAGGGACCTTGAAGATCATCTTGTTCTGAGCCCCCTGCCATGGGCAGGGACACTTTCCACTAGACCAGGTTGCTCCAAGCCCTGCCCTACCTGGCCTTGAATGTTTCCAATGGTGGAACATCCACAGCTTCCCTGGGAAAACTTCCGGGGCTTCACAGTCCAAAGTCCCTCTCAGCTCTCCTGTAGTCTCTGTACTGGAAGGGGCTCTAAGGTCTCTGTGGAGCCTTCTCTTCCCCAGACTGAACCCTCTCCCAGCCTTTCCTCACAGAAGAGGTTCCTACCTCATGGCTCCCTCCCACCTTCGGCAAAAAAGTTCAGAAGCATTTCTCCAGGCAAAAGAAGGGGAATGGGGCTGACACGGGGCCTCGACCCTCTCCCCCACGGAACCCTCGGCGCAGCTGGATGTCCATCCCCCCATCCCCACCACATCATCCTTGAGCCGGAGGACTCTGCTCCCGCGCCGGCCGAGGTTAAACATTGTGGGAATCGGGACATTCTTGCATGGCATTAAGCGCTGCCAGCAGCCCCGGGCCCGGCTCAGCTTCCGCGGGGCGGGGACCGTCCGCCCGCCCGCCCGGCGCCCACGGGTGTGACCGTCCCGCGGGGACCCCACGGCCGGAGAGGGGCTGGCGATGCCACCCGCGCGGGACGGGGTCACCCCCGGCACTTGGTGGCCCGCGGGGGGACGCGATAGCAGCGCACCAGTGGTGTAGTGGTATCATGCAAGATTCCCATTCTTGCGACCCGGGTTCGATTCCCGGCTGGTGCAGTGTCATTGTACTGCCTAAAGTGATACAGGTGCAGGGGTCACCTCAGAATCGCAGGGTGGGTTTTTTTATGCTCGGCCCAGCGCACCCAGCCCTCTGCCAGCACGGCCCGGAGTCCAGCAGGGATTTAAGAACCCTTCCCCCTTGGTGAGGTCTGTGTTCCCCGATGCCTCCTCTGCTCTCTCATTCCTCCCCCCGCAACAGAAACCTCGTCTTTCCACAGACACAGACTCCGGAAGCCCCCTAGGGTGCCAGGACCGAATCAGATCTCTTCAGCACACAGCGCAAGTTCTGGGTTATTTCTGAATAATTTCTCAATTAAATTTTTTTTTACTTTCTGCAGATATCTGCTCCAGAAGAGAGCTCCAGAGCTGGGCATCGCTCACACTCCCTGCTCAGAAGCTGGGGCTAGATGTTCACACCAAGACCTCCGTGGGTTCCTCAGCACGTGGGGATGCACGTGGAACTGGGGGGATCTCCGCCACCCCATCCTCTTTGAGCTCCTTCCATCCTTCCCTGGGACACAGCTTGTCCCCTGTGCTAAAACGAAGGGGGCGACTGCAGGGAGAGGGAGACTGTACCCCTTGAGACGGGGTCCCCCCGTGCTCAGCTGTCCCGGAAGCCTCCCGAGGCGCCAGCGGTGCGCTGTGGGACTGAGAGGCACTGAGAAAGCTGAGGCAAAAATCAGGAATGAGACTCGTCCCCATGGTCAGTGTCCTGAAAGCTGACGCCTTCCAGTGTCAGCCCTCTGCAGCAGAGTGGGTGACAAGCGGGGTCTGGTGTTCCCCCAGGTAGCCAAACCAGAGCTCAGGCACCCACGGGAGGTCTCATTAAAAAATCAGCATCGTCCATGCAAACTGTTTGCATCCATATTAAACGCACACATCCATATAATCCATGCACATCATTATCAAACATTATACATAACTGTATAAAACACTGACGTCCTTGCAAACCATACACGTAATTATAAAACATATTTATGCGTAAAACATTTATGTGCGTACCAACCACACGAATCCATATAAAACAGATAAATGCATACAGACCACACACATCCGTATAAAACAGATACATGCATACAAACCACACACGAAATTATAGCATGTACACCCATGTGAAACACATGTTCATGCAAACCACGCACATCCATACAAAACACACGCATCCGTGTAAAACGTGTGCATCCACAAAAACCCATGTAACCTCTGAGGAGCTTGTAAATAACCAGTAGAAACATAAATATATTCCTGGTTCCCTGAAAAGCCGGCAGCAGGGACGGGGTTTGCCCAAGGTCACTGGGGATGTGGGGCAGTGTGGGATCCCGATGCTGCGGGAGGGCAGACTTGGGGAGCGACGTGGAGACCCGCGGGAAAGCGCCGAAATCATCCCGCAAAAAGGGCATTTGCGACGTGTGACGGCTCTGTAAAAAATGCCCAAACAGGATTAGAGGATTTCACGGGAATTTATTAGCGGAGCGAGGCAGTAGGAGGCACATTAAAGCTTTCAGCCCTTTCTGAAAACAGTCCTTGAGCGGCTGCGCTTTGCTCGCCAGAGCCCCCAGCGATCCGCCGGGACTCGGGGTGAGCAGCGACCCCATTTGCCCTCTCCCCGCGGCCCCACCGCCCCGCGCCCCCTCCCGCGGCCCCGTTAATGCTTAACCCGCCCGATTGGGCCCATGGGGCCGGNGGTGCGCACCGAGCCCTCGGCTCCGCTCCAGCTCCCCAGCCCCGCTCCAGCCCTTGGACTCCGCTCCGGCCCCTCGGCGGTCGCGCAGGGGGTGGCGGTCCCCGCGGCGCTGAGGGTCCCGGCGTCTCCCGGCGCTTCCTGTCGGGTGCGGGATGTCCCCGCGGGCGCTGGAGCTGGCGCTGGTGCTGGCGCTGACGGAGTTGATTCTGGCTCCCGGGGCTGTCGAGGAGGGGGAAGCCGCCTTCGGGGCCGCCCCCCCGGGACCCGCTGCTTTCCACCGCGCCGCCAAGGTGAGGAGCGTGGGGTGGGGGGACAGCCACGCTCCTCTGTGTGTGTGTCCCTCGAACCCCAGCCCGGTGCTCGCGTCCCCGCAGGCGTCGTGGCGGCTGCCCGGGCGCTACGTGGTGGTGCTGCGGGCGGGCAGCGAGGCCGAGGTGCGAGGCATGGCCCGGCGGCTGCAGGCCCGGGCGGCTCGGCGGGGACACCTGGCAGAGCTGCTGCACGTCTTCCACCTCCTGCCCGCCTTCCTGGTGAGGATGAGCAGCGACGTCCTGGACACGGTAAGTGGAGGAGAGGACAGCAGGGTGGTGGCAGGGGGCAGCAGCTGCGGTGGGCACTGGTGGGGGTGGCAGCCCCAGTCTTGGGGGGTAACCGGAGATTTGTGTCCTCCCCGCAGGCGCTGAAGCTGCCGCACGTGAAGTACATTGAGGAGGATGCTTATGTCTTTGCCCAGAGCACTCCTTGGAACCTGGGCAGGATCGTGCCGCCACAGCCCAGCTCAGGCGCCTACAGCCCTCCCAGTAAGCGCTGGGGTGTGTGTGGGGGAAGAGTCAGGTCCCCTCCCCTTTACTTGAGGGATGGGGATATTCCTCTGCCCCATGGTGCTACGGGTCTGGACCTGCATTTTGGGAGCATCCCAGGTGGCCTGTGCTGACCGTGGTGGTGGTTGCCTTTCCCCCGACTGCATCCCTGGCAGATAAAGGTGAGCTGGTGGAGATTTACCTGCTGGACACCAGCTTGCAGAGCACCCACCGGGAGATCGAGGGCAGGGTGACTGTGACTGGCTTTGAGAGCATCCCCGAGGAGGACGGCAACCACTTCCACCGGCAGGTGAGCTCTGAGGTGCCACGTGCTGCACCCTGGCCAGAGCATCCCCTTGCATCCATCATACCCTGGCCAGGCTTGTGGGGCTGTCCAGGACACTTGGCCTGGGGCAAAATGCTGGGCAGGATGGGCAACAGGAGCTGTGGTCCTGGGGGATATTGGGACCCTTAAGGTGGTCTATTTGGAGATATGGCTGAGTGGGGCAAGGCTTCTTTCCAGAAAGGCGTTCTAGGGTGGCTGGGGTGTGCGTCAGGTAAGAGGGAACCAAGGTGGGAAGGGGTGGGAAGGGCGTTGCGGGACTGCAAACCTGCTTTGGTGCAATGGGCCGGGGCATGAAACTGCGCTGCCTGTGCCAGGCCAGCAAGTGTGACAGCCACGGCACGCACGTGGCCGGGGTGCTGAGCGGGCGCGACGCCGGCGTGGCCACGGGCGCCAACATCCGCAGCCTCCGTGTGCTGAACTGCCAGGGGAAGGGCACCGTCAGCGGGACCCTCATAGGTGAGTGACCCCATGCCCCGGAGAGGAGCAGGATCCCTCCCGGAACCTGCTGCGATAGTGTCTTGTCCCTCCCAGCCCTGGAGTTCATCCAGAGGATGCTGGATGCTCAGCCCCACGCGCCGCTGGTGGTGCTGCTGCCCTTGGCCGGCGCTCACAGCCCCGCGCTGAACGCGGGCTGCCGGCGGACGGCGCGGAGGGGAGCGGTGGTGGTGGCGGCTGCCGGCAACTACAAGGACGATGCCTGCTTGTACTCGCCTGCGTCCGAGCCGGAGGTACGGGCTGTGGGGGTCCCCTGAGGCTTGGGTGCCGCCCCATCCCGCCAGCTCCGGGTCAGCCGCGTGGGCTGGGGCTGGGCGTGCCATCCCGCCCGTGCTCCCCTGTCACTGCCAGGTCATCACGGTGGGTGCCACCGACAGCGAGGACCAGCCTGCCTCCATCGGCACCCTGGGCACCAACTTCGGCCGCTGCGTGGACCTGTTTGCCCCGGGGGACGACATCATCGGCGCCTCCAGCGACTGCAGCACGTGTTTCACAGCGCAGAGCGGGACGTCGCAGGCTGCTGCACATGTGGCAGGCGAGCTGCGCTTTGAGGGGCAGGGAGGGCTGGCCCTCCACTTGCTGGTGCTGGCACAGGGCTTCAGGCGTGCCGGAACAGGGGACATTTTTGTGTGCCATGGTGCACGGGTTTGGTCTGCCTCGCTCGAGTGCTGCAGCCTGCACAGCTGGCTGTGCGTGTGGGCGGCGGGCGGCAGAGATGCCTTCTCCGGTGTCCCTGGAGTTGTGCTGCCCATGGGAGCGCTGTGTAGGTGGCTGTGTCCCCTCCGGTTCTCACTGCAGCCTCCCGGGTTCTTGCAGGCATCGCTGCCGTGCTGCTGAGCGCCGAGCCCCAGCTGAGCCTCGCCGAGCTCCGGCAGCGCCTCCTGCGCTTCTCCACCAAGAACGCCATGGATGCAGCGCGCTTCCCAGAGGAGCAGCGGCTCCAGACACCCAACAGCGTGGCTGGGCTGCCCACCCGCTTGGGAGCTGGTAAGGACCTCGCTGCCTGCCGGGCTCTCGGCCGAGCTCCGTCCTTCGCAGGGAAGAAGTGCCGGGGCGAAAGCCCGGTGCGTCGGCAGGGAATGTCCCCGGAGCTGTGCCGGGGACGACTGAGCCTGGGTGCAGCCGTTTGCATGGATGGGGGGCGATGGAGCCTGGTCGGTGACTTGGGCGCTGGGTGACACTGTGGGTGTCACTGTGGGTGTCACTGTGGGTGTCACCGTGGGTGTCCCCCGTCGCTGACGCCCCGGCCCGGTTGCAGACGAGCAGCTGCTCTGCCGCTCGGTGTGGTCGGCGCGCTCGGGGCTCACCCGGCACGCCAGGGCCGTGGCTCGCTGCGCCAGCACCGAGGAGATGCTCAGCTGCTCCAGCTTCTCCCGCAGCGGCAGCCGGCTGGGGGAGCACATGGAGGTGAGCAGAGCGTGCGGAGGCAGAGGTGCTGCCCCTGGAGTGCCCGCTGGCCTCGGAGCGGTGTCCCCAGCCCCTCGGTGATGCTGTGCTGCCCATCCCCAGGACAAGGACGGGCAGAAGCAGTGCGTGGCCCACAACGCTTTCCGGGGCCGGGGGGTTTATGCCATCGCCAGGTGCTGCACGTGGCCCAGGGCTGAGTGCCGGATCATCGCCAGCTCCCCTGCGGCCGAGGGGGCCGGGTGCTCCCCACGGGACCATGTGCTGACTGGTAACACGCAACACACCGGGTTACAGACCTCCGAGCCTGATGAACAAGGGGGTTTCTTCAGAAAAACTCTGGGATGTGGGGGTAAAAGGGGTGGGTGTGACTGGTGGGGTGGCAGGTAAGGGTGTGTGCATGAAGGGGGGAAGGTTCAGGGGTCTCTTGCGACATCCCTTGGCACCATTGTGTGTGCACTGGGATGCTGCTATGGCTGCCCTGTGCCAACCTCTCCTCTCTCCCGGGCAGGGTGCAGTTTCCATTCCCCATCCATGGTGCTGGGTGCCGGCGGCAGGCCCGTGGTGGGGCTGGGGAGTGGGCCCAGCCGCTGTGCCAGCAGGACAGAGGCGATGTCACACGCCTTGTGCTGCCCCGCTGCCAGCCTCGAGTGCCGGCTGAAGGAGCACGTGGCCCCGGAATCCCAGGAGAAGGTAGGAACGGGCCATGCTCCTCCCCCGTGGTGTTGTCCTTGTCCCTGCCTGTCCCTCTGCCACCTTGGTGGGTTTTGGGTCGGCTTCAGCACACTGTGGCTGTTCCAGCCGCAGCCTTCACTGGTGTCCCCACCGGTAATGGGACACGCCATGCAGCTGGGTGACACCGGTCACATCACCCTGACCTGCGGGGACACGGGGGATGGGCATCCCGCTGGCCTTTTGCTGACCCACGGACAATGACCTCTCCTGCCCTTTAGGTGACGGTGTCCTGCGACGCTGGCTGGACGCTGACGGGCTGCAACGCCCTTTCCCAGAGCCCTGGCTCCATGGGAGCCTACGCCCTGGACAATTCCTGCGTGGCAGCCGCTGTCCCTGGCAGCAGCTCGGCCGTGGCCATTGCCGTTTGCTGCCGGAGCCGGCTGTAGGGGTGGGCTGAGCCAGGCAGGAGGTTCCTGCGGCACAGCAGGGATGGATGCTTTGCTGGACCAGCGTGTCCCTGGCTCGGTGCCTTTCCAGGGCTTCCAGCATAATTCATGCCCCAAAATGTGGCTGGTGATGAGCTCCACGCTTTGCTGCCACACTGGTGGGGGATGAACTCGTCTCTCCCTCGCACAGAGCAGGTTCAGGATCCAGGGTGAGTACCCAGGGTGGCTCTGCAAAGAGCTCTCCAAGCACCTCCCACACAGCTGGAGCCCTGTCCCATCGCCGGAGCCATCCCAGAATCCTTTCCCTGCCCTAAACATCTTGACTGAACCAGCCATGGTGTTGTCACCCAGCATAGGACAAATCCACCACCTCTTTAGAGAAAAAAAGTATTGTGAGGATTGCTCCTTCCTTTCCTGGTTAGTTGCTCATTAGTTGCCAGCTAATGCTGCTTAGCACCTGGAAAATCATAGTCTAGCCATTTTTGGGCAGTTTTATAATTGCCCAATCGTATTCCTAGGAGAATTCTTTACTTTTGAGTCAAGTGTAAGGGCTGTAGTTTAAACAGCCTGCTGGTTAATTAGATTTTTATCTGCATTGCTACAGTCAGCTACTGCTTTGTTAGTGCTTTTTTTGTTGTTAAGTCAAAGTTAATGATCTGCTGGTGTTATGTGTTAACAGTTTCAGGTCTTCCCAAGACATATAGAACTGTAGGAGGCTGTAATTCCTTTAAAAAAATAGAATGGAGAAAAAGCTTTCATAGCACCTTAGTTTTTACATTTGTACCTTAAATATTCATTTGGAATTTTATAAGTAAACATTTTTTTAAATGTCTTTTTAAAATAAAGTTCATAGACCTACTTGTGCTCTTGTGCTCCATGGTCTGGCTTCACAGACATCCCCCCGGGGAACTGGTCTGGAAGAGGGAAGGGGGACCCATGCAGCAGGGATTCTGCTCTCCCAAAGAGCTCTGCTTTGTCAGTGAGCAGCCACAGGCCCCCAGCTTGGATCTGATCCCTGCCTGGGGTCCAAGGGATGACCACTGGCACCTTTGGAGGCCGGCACAGACAGCACAGGCACAGCTGGGCTGTGCCCTGGGACTGTGCTGTTCACACACACGCGAGACCAGAAGTTTGTTTTAACAACAGAGGTGCAGGGCAAGAGCTTCCAGTTGTGGAAACAAACATCACCCAGCTTTGGGGAACGTGCCCTTGAACTTGTGTTGCTGTTGTTCCTTCACCTGGGAAGTGTTGGAGCCCCAGGAAGGAGACAAAGCTTGGCTCAGAGAGATGTCGACAACAGGGAAAGGCTGAGAAGCACCAGAAGCCACCAAAGCTGGGTCTCACTTTTCTCTCAGTGTTCAGCAGCCTCCTGGTACCACAATATATAATTTTTGTGGTGTTATCTGAGGATAGATGAAAAAAAAAATACAGCTTGGTACCACAAGCAGCAGGTTAACCTGTCAGACTTGGCTGGGCTGGGTGTCTTTCCCCATCCAAAAGCCCTGTGCAGCTCTGCTACTGAGGCTTTAACTGGCAAGAGAAGACAAACCCAGCACAAAGCACCACTTTGAAAGCTTGAAACTAATTCTAACTTGTTAACTAAAGCTGGCAAAAGCCCAACCCCAATCTAAACACGTAATTATATAACATGGACATAATTACAGCTCGTAATTTCATCAGCTGGAACCTGAATTTTGCACAAAGAGGCAGAAAAGAAAAAGGGATGTCAGCCTGAGAGCTCCTGGACAGCTCTGAATCCGAGGGTGATTTTTTAGCTGTCACCTCTCAAAACACTCATCAGGATTTCAGCTCTGCTGCCTTCCCTGTGAGAGGGGAGGATCCAGCACAAGGTGTGAGCATGTTCCACGCCTGATAAGCCAGACAGAGCTTCCCCAGCTCAGCTCAAGCCTTCATAAGCCTGGTGGAAAGAAACAACATTAAAAGATTAGCCCTTGCTTTGTGCCTTGTATGCGAGTAGGTGGAAAAGCCTCTCACATTCAGGAGAGCAGGGCTGATCCCAGGGATGCTGATCCCAGTCCTGGCAGCAGTTTGCAATGCCCAGTCCATGCTCCCAGGACTGCCAGTGGAGAGCAGGGGCTGGGTCAGGCTGGAAAAGTGAAAGTTCTTGTCCTTAGAGCAGGGGACAAAGGCAAAGTGGGGATGGCAGCCCTGGCTGTAGCTCCTGGTTCCCAGGTGAGAGTGGAACACCAGCTCCCTGTGCATCCCTCTGCCCCTTGCCCCGGTGGGGGGCAGGAGGAATTCACACGCAGCTCGACCACAAATCTTGGCTCTGACACACAAAATCCACTCTAATCCACCACTGTGAGCGTGGCCAGGGTAAATCACTGTGCTGAGGGCAGGGGGAGCTGCACAGAGAGGCAGATGTGACAGAGCCCCTGTACACGCCCTGGTGTAAGGATGCACAGCAGGGCAGCTCCAGGGCCACTCAGCTGCTTCCATTTACTCTGGACAGGAGATAATATGGCAATCAGGGCACCCTCGAGGAGCTCAGCATCTGCAGGGCTGGCCCAAGGAGGTTCAGGACAAGAGGATCAACAAGACAAGAACGTAGCAGCATGTGCAAGGTGTAGTCTAAAGATTACACTAGTTTTCTGTGAAAGGAATAACTTTATTCCATTGACCAGGAATCCCAAGACTGTTCATCAAGACTGCCTATTTTTTCAGTGCCAAATGTCTGTGCATTAATTGGACAATATCTCCCCGAGTGCTCACAGGTAGGCTGTGGCTGCTCCTCACTGAACATTTTGTAAGCTGTATAAAAACATTTTCATCCAAAAAGATTGGCAGTAAAAATTACAACATATAAATGCATCACAATTTACACAAAAACTAGTTGTTTTTTTTTTCTTTTCGTTGAACTCTATTTTCCAAAAAATAATCTTCAGCAGGTTCAAATGACAGCAGCTGGAAACAAAAATAAGTGACCAAGTATCATCTTATTGCAAATTATAACCACTGACTTTGTACAAGCGTGAGCAGAACCGTGAAAAAGTTTGTATTGGTTTCAAGCATACAGTGGTGATGAGCCATCCTGATGAAATTCCCACCAGTGCTTCCCTGGGCCTGCAGCTATCGAGGATGTTGTTTCCATAGGAAATAACAGGAACCTGAAGTGACAAGTGGTGCCAACCCACAGGAACGTGACCAGCTTCTCCCATCACCATCTGTGTACTGGACTTCTTGGGAAGGTCTGTGACCCATTACCAAAATATCCGGGGGTGGGGGAAGGAAGGAGGGGGGGAGGGGAAGGTGTGTCCGTAAGAAATGATTTATTCAAAATTAATTTAAAACATCACATTTCAAATGTCCCAGCACATCATCAGAAACATTTATAAAATGCTAAACTCTGCCGTGTGTCTGTGAAGACGTGGTTTGGAAAAGGAAAAGTGAGAGATTCCCTCCAGTGTCCCCCTGCCGTCCCTGCCGCCGCCTCGCCCGCCCCACAATAAATTACAAAGCTGTACAGCTGACATCACAGCCCGTGGTTACTTCCAACAGTGAAATGACTGGTTACTTTCAATATTAGTGCACAACAGTGAAAAGCTGTCTGCTGCTCCGTGTTTTGGCAGCAGCGAGTGAAAAGAAACCAAAAAAAAAAAAAGGCACTTTTTGGCTGGTTGTGCCTTTAACTTGGCAAATTTGTCTATTCTGGAGGTACCCAGGCACTCCTTAAGATGTCCCCCGTTTCTGTGCATGTTTGTTTATATAATTTTTTTTAAAGTAAGGCAGAATCCATAAATAAAGGCAAAAAGCAGTGCAGAAAATGTGACAAACACAAAATGTACAAAAGATGAAGTTAGTTGGCACAAAAGAAGCTTGAATCCAGAGCCAGAAATCACTGAACTGCACTTGACATAGAAAACAAAACTGTGCTCAAATCATCCCAACTGGTTTCCAGTTATTTGTGAGCAAATTAAAAGAGCTGTGATATTTTAAACGTTGCCTGGTCAAGTGAAAATACAAACAAAGCCAATTCTTTCTTTCCCCATGTTAAAATTGCTATAAAATCTGCACAACAGTGTTCCCAGCTCACTCAAGGAATTATTCATCATATACAACCAATACCAACTTTCTCAGTAATTTCAAAGCATAAGCAAGTGATTGCAGATCCATGACTGAGACTACATTTTATTCAATATGTCTCCAAAGGTTAAAAATATTTAATGAGTAAAACTGCAACAGAATTCCTTCTTAAAGTGCTTTTTTTCTTTTAAACTACTCATTAACTTTTCCTTTTCTTAATTCATCAACATCCTTGAATAATAAATGCTTGCATACCTAGAGAACAAAGCTTTTCTTTTACTGCCCTTCCCAGCTGTCTGAAGGGTTTTTAGAAGGGTACCAGGAAAGATGACTCATTCCAGAGCTCCTTTTCCCAATCATTCTGTAAGGAATCACTCTTCTTACAGAGCAATCCTGCTGATCTTTCTCATCAAGAGCTTTGCAAATTAGCAGGGAGACATATTAAATACAGAAGTCCTTATGTAAACCCATTCTTTAACTAATATTTTACAATGAAATGTAATTCATCACACATCTTTACAGAAATTTGAATATTCCTATTCAATATTATCAGAAAGGTTAAAAATTTGCCCTCCATACATAAGGGCAGTCTGTTTCTTTTTTTTTTTTTCCTGTATAAAAACCAAAAGATTTTTTTTTTTTTGCAGCATCAGAGAAAAGCAACAGTTTTACATTCACTCATTTAATGTTCACATAAAAATTCAACCACTAGCGTTTGTGTATTTGATAAAATCTTCTTGACAAACTTGGTTTCGGCGTTTTGGACTGTCACAAGCTACTGCAGGTGGAGATGCAGTTTTCTAGAGCATTTGTTGATCTGAAGCCTTCGTGGCTAAAAAATGCTTTCATCTTTCAGGGAAACAACCTCCTCCAGCATCTCCTCTGGTCCTGTAAAGCCACTGCTCCCCCAGACTTCCAATGGCATAAGCAACACGACTCCAGTTCCAGCAGGTACCAGGCATCGAACGTCTGAGTCAGTTCTTGTGTTCACAGGGATCTCCTCTAAGGGTCAACATCATCAAGGTCACTTTTAGGCTCCCCAATCATCATAGGAGACTCTGAGCCCTTTCAACACACAAGGGACAGGAGAAGGGGACACAGTTACTTTTGTGAGATGCACAGGTGCTGTGTGTATGGTCAGTGATGGTTCTGACCCGAGCCCCAGGGAGCAGCTGCCCCACAGAGCCACACACCAGAGGGTAAATCTGCCCTTGCTGTACCTGCTGCAGGTGCCTCTCTCCATTCTCGTTGGCGGGGCTGCTTTCTGACCCATTGCTGCTTCCAGACTGATCCTTCTCATTCAGCAGGGCTGTGGCATAGGCCAGAGTGTCCTGAGTTGGAAACACCCCAAGAGAATGTCAAGAGCCATGGCAATCCCTTAATTACACAGTTATTATTTCTTAAAATCTTTACTATTTTATTATTATTTTAAAGCAATAATATTTGCTGCAGTGGCACAGCTGAGTCACCAGTCATAATTGTGAGTATTGACTAACATCACTCAGGGGTTAGTTTGTGGTAGGAACAAGCACAGGGTCTGAGCTTCTAAAGGAAAAACTGTCTTAAGTGCACTGGAATATAACAGAATCATTAAGGTTGGAGAAGACTTTTTAAAATCAAGTCCAACTGCCAACCCAGCACCACCACCATGTTCACCACTAAACAATGGTCTCAAGTGCTGTATCCACGTATTTGTGAACAGTTCCAGGGATGGTGACCAAAGCTGCCAAACCCAAAGATGCTTCCAGGAAAAGAAGTAGGCAAGTTTAACATCCCTGCCAGGACTGCCACATACCTGTGCTGAAATAGTGCGCTGGAAGGTTTTTGCAGTGGATGTTTCATTGGACACATTACTCTGGGGAGCCCAGTAATGTTCAGACATCTGCATAAAAAAGCCAAGAAAGCCATAAAATTGCCACTTGATTTTTACTTCTGTAAAGCCACAACCACTTGTGATGGTGGGTGAACTAAGACTGGAACAAGCCTCCTGAATCCTCTGGCAATGAGCTGGGGATGTGGGGTACAGACACTTCAAATGCAGCCACAAAGGTTATTGTCCCTCAGCTGAAAACCAGCAACCAACTTCTGCTGAGCTCTAAGTTTCCAAAGAGTCCTCGGGTATTTATGAAAGATGTGTTGGCCAAACTCTGTTAAGCTTAGAGAGAAGAACAAACACTACACAAGTGGGAGGAAAGGCTGTATCAGTCAACAGCTGTGCTTTGTGCAAAGCTGTGATGATTCTGTAAGGAATCTAATCATTTAAACATCCTCCTGCATCAACACACAGGCAATGGAAAACTGCTTTTTTAAAAAAACCCTGAAGCCTTCTAACACAAATACAGTGGCACTGAAAGCTTCCCACATAGCAAAGAATAATCACTGCAACCATTCACACTTGGTTTTATTCGCTGTAAATGCATTTTATGTCTGGAACACGTGGGGGGCTACTGAAGTTCTGGCATTGCATCAGATTTAGCTGCATCCAAGTTATCCTTGGAAAAAATGAAGTAGCTTGTATTTTGTCTTTAGAGCCATCTGAGAAAGCCATGCAGAGGATGGAGATTATCCATCCCTGATTATTGTTGTAAACGAGTGACAATTTCCCCGTTACAGCCAAATTACCTTTTTCTGTAGCCACTGCACAGCCCAACTCCAGTGGTGGGAATTCTCCTTGAAGTAATCTTTTGCAGTAGGGCACCTTGGGAATTGCAATTATATTCATTAGTCAGGAACAAGGAATTCTGGCCAACACAAAAAAAAAAATACAAAGGCTCCTCTCTCTTTGCACTGCTGCCCTCTGTGTGCACTGTGATCACTGCAAACTGACTTCAACTCTACAGCCCTGTTGTTAATTGAAATAGCAAGAGCAATAATGTCCAGTAAAATTTACTCAAAGCAGTCTACCCCACAGGTTCACATATTTCAGAATGATGCTTTATCGGGACACATGCCAAGTCCTAAACAAAGAGAATTTAGGAATTACAATATTTGAAAAATCTGGGACAGCTTCCCGATGTTTATCCGGTGTTAATGTCAGACCCCTGCTCTGCAGAATGACCTTTTCCTTTATAAACAGCACAATTATCATTTGTTACCTGAGAAATCTCTTCAGGTACCAACCAGTAAAGATTTCACTTCACACTGGCACATGTACTACCAAGACCTTTGAGCACCAGTAACAAAGGATCAGACTGATCAAAACCAGGAGTAGTAGGTTATATAATAGTCACAGAGGGGCCTGAAGCAGGGATGAGGTGAAACTCTGACACCTTCATTACTCACTTCTGAGCCAGAGTAACGAGGAACTTGACACACTGGTAGCAACGGCTGCTGTCCACATGGTTGCTGTGGTGCATCAAGGCTGTGGGGAGAAACACATGGATCAGAAACCACAGTCCAGATTTCCGTGTACCAGCCAGTCTGAAAACATAAAGATTAAGCTAAAAATTTAAGTTAGGGAATAGAATTTGTTTCTGCAGATGTTAGCATGAGAATTTGTGTTAAACACACTGCTGTAGTGCTGGCAGTCTTGAGTACTTCCACAACTCTATTGGATTAAAAATAGAACTGCTGCATTTTCACTTTGATCTTTCAAATGCAGTACCTGAATTTTAAACAGCCCTAATGCAGTTATTTTTCCCCTATAATCCATTCTATGTTAGATAATCACTATGGTTACATTTGTCTGAGGGGGAAAAAAATTGTCTGAAACCCCCAAAAATGAACCAGATCACCAGCTTGCACCTGGATCAAAGTTTGCAAAGCCATAGGACTGTTTAAAGCTTCTTCACAGAAACAGGCATAGCAGAATTCAACAGCCATGAAACTGTTCCATGGGAGACTCGGGCAAAACCCCAGGCCATTCCTACCAGGAAGTTTTCTATACCACAAATTCCCACCTCTTTAAACAAAATTCTTCGACTGAGGAGAAGCACAAAGATTTCCACGGAGCTGCCACAATCAGATTTGCTACTCAAAAGTTGCTCTGTCCATAGCAGTCAGCAAAGAACACTGCACTGAAACCTCCCAAGCTGGCAAAAATTGCTGGGGAACTGCAAAATGCCAGTTTTAATACAGTTGAAGCAGAGCAGATGATTAAAATTACAGCACTGCTGTACTGCAAATTATGCACAAACATCCTATTAAGGACCACCAAAACCTATTATTTGCTGATTTCCCCTTTCTGGATTAAACTAGTCAGTGTGAGGGATGCTGTTCAATGCTGTTGTGAGGAAACTTCAAGGTAAAACTACAAGTTTCACTCCCAAATCTCAGGGCAGTTCTTGAAGCTTTCAACATAAAACTCAATTGAACACTTGCACTTTTCTACAGAGGAAAAAAGGTCACGTATTGCCCAAGTTACAACACAGAATTGGTCCAAGTGGGACTAATTTACCCAGAAATTAAACTAATCACTTAGCTATTCTCTTACACTGCTGCATATTTCCTTCTCTTCCATCAGCCATACCTGGGAACTACAAAACAGGGGAGCACTGATGAGAGAAATGAAGAACAAAGCTAAATATCCCTTCTCACTAAAACAGAATCCAAAATAACTGAAGGTGAAAGCCACAGTCTGAAGCAGCTCCTCACCCAAACAGCCATGAAAGAGCTGCTCGAACTGAACTACCCCATCAGAGGGGCTCTTTGTGTTACCCCACAATTCATTTACACACAAAAGCCACTCCTGATGCACAGGAAATAAGCTCTCATTACTTCTGGGATTTTTCTGTTGCTTTTGAATGCCTCAGTAACTTCACTTAAGTAAAGTTTTGTATCAAACAGGTAGGAGCCATGTGTCCCATGGTGAGGCTCTACTGCAGTTAGCAGGGCAAGCAACCTGCTGTGCTGAACCAGTTTCTTTTTATGGTAATTAGGATGCTGACAAAACAAAAAGATTGACAATTTCTTGAGATATGCAGGAAATAAAAATTAATTTTAAGGTTGCAGGATTCATACAGCTCCTCTGTTATGGTAATCAAAGGTACTTTTCTCCCCCCCCCCCCCCNACAGCCTGATCTGCCCCTTATTTAAATAAAAGTTCTCTCTCTTTCCCAGTTCAATTCCTTTCCAGTTTGCTGTCACTATAATATTCCAATGTTTATTTTGGATTTTCTTAAGAGCATTTCTTGGAGTGGCAGTTGCTAAATCAAATGTGTTGGGTTCTTTTCCCTGAGAAGTAGAACAGTTTAGGAAGATTAGGAATCAGGAGATGGCATGAACCACCACCACCATCAAGGTCAGTAGGAGACAGGAGTGTTCACCCACTGGCTTACTTGCCTATTAATCCATTTTCAGTTTCAAAGGCAAATTTGATGCGCTCTACTTGTAATGGGTCTTCAATAACCTGGTAGGAAAGAAAAACATCAACTTAGGTAAGTTGTGTGATGCTGGATCTATTCTATGGAATGGTTTCAACCACTCCAACATGCAAAACAAGACTGTGAAGTTTCATGTGTCACTGGATTATCAAGACAGAAATTTAGGAAGTAATAAAACTTCAAACCTAAGGATTAAAATACACGTGGATGTTGAAATTACCAGTGCAGTCCTGACTTTTCTTGTTATACATCAATAGAAAAGCTATCCTGTCCAAGTCTTTACCCTTCACTTACCAGGATCTCATGGAGTAACTGGAATATGTTTTTCAGTTCATGAGGCGGAGCAGTTTCCAGTTGAGTCTGTGAGTAAGAAACAGTTACTTAGAGACAGCAAAATACACCGATGAAGCAAAGAATTTCAAGACAGCTTTGCAGATTTTTGAAAATCTGTTAATTTAAACAAGGTTAAGAAAAACTAAACCCCAACTTCCCCCCAGATCCAACAAACTGTACTGATGGTTCTGCAGTGCTGTTGTAATGCACAAGACACAGGAGGAGCAAAGCCTGAAGGAAGCACTTACGGGAGAGGCTTGCCCTGGTTCAGTGTGTTTTACCTTGATGAAGTGCAGCACAGTGAAGGAGAAGTGCTCGTTGCAGAAGCAGCAGTACACCACCATCTCGATGAGCACCGACAGTGACCCCGTGAGCTCCCGCAGCGCGTGCATCACCTGCGGGCAGAGCACACCCTTCACACGGCTGTCCTCCACAAAACGAGTCTGGAACACAGGGTTTATCCCTCCCAGGAAGGATGCAGCTCTTTTCCCCAGTGCCTGCATGACCCAGGAGGCTGAACCCCTGCCCTCACAGCAATCCTTCAGCTCCTGATGCCCACCTCCAACGGGGCGGTCAAGCACGATGCATTAAGTCAGAGCAATTCAAATTAGCACCTGCACTGGATATGGTAAAAAGCTGCACAGGCCTTTGCAAACTGTGCATAAAACCAGACTGTGCATAAAAACAGACCCCAAAGGTTAGGGATATACTAGACTGTGAAGAGACCAAGAAATTAAAAGGTGCCTTCTTGTTTAGGCTCAAAATAACCACATACTCCCCTGCTGCCTGCTCCTGAATATTCAGTATTTTTCATGTAAGGATATGTCAAAGGAATACATCAGACCAGATTTTAGGTTCAAGCAGAGCAGAATTTAGAACAGGTACCTCCATTAAGTAGGGTTTTCCCTCAGACAGGAATAACAAGGCTTCCACTTCTTCATGGAGTGCCAGAAGTGGCCCTGAAGCGGTGATGCTGAGAGGTGGACGCTGCTTAAAGAGACCAGGAGCTATAACAGCAAATACAAAAACAATCCACTCATAGATTAGTTTGTTCTAACACACCTTGAAGAAGCTGCTGCTCATCTGGCACCATGAAATCCCTCATGACACTCATCTCAACTAGTTTACAGCTCATGTGCTACCACTCCAAGTAACAAATCTCCTGCACACTGAAGTGTTGCTTACTTTAGTGACAGCAGGCAAAAGAACTGCAGGAAGGTCAAAGCAAAACGTCCACAGACTACCAGCACTTTGAGTTTAGTTTTACTTATAATCACTTTTGCACATTCATCAGATCCAGAATGTTTATAATTCTCTTGTTACCTTCTGATTTTTGACTGCTTTCAATCCTAGACAGAAATTAAGTTATTCTTTCTAAAAGACAACTTCAAATTCCTCCTTTGGGAAACTGAAGCTTTTAACTTATTCCTTTATTATTTTTATTTGGATATTTCTGCCTCTTGTAAGAAATATCTAGGAGAGTGTTAAATTGTTTATTATTCAGTAGCTTAGTCTAAATACTCCCCTTTAGATTAGCAAAAGGCAGCCCAAGCAAAATACAGCTTGTGTGTTCATCCAATGACACAGCTTGATTCACTCATGAGGAAAGATCTTTTGGGCACATAGGAAAGGGCAGAAGGCACAATAATATGTTAGTATCAAGATTTCCAGCCCCCCTCCCCAAATACTGTTTGCCACAGCCTCTCAATACCTTTTCAGCACAATCAGAAGTAATCAAGCATGTATTAACCATTACTGCCTTAAATTCAAAGTTACTGTACTTTCCTCACTGATATGAAGTTTCTCCCAGTCAATGTAACAGAAATGCCAAATTGCCAAAAGACAAAACCACGATTCTTACCAACATTTCTTTGTGAGGAGACGTCAGAGTGCAAGACAAGTAGTGCTACAGTGTTGTGGAGATATCCAAACTCCCGTGCCTGTGCTGAACTCCACCTGCGATTCTGCTTGAGCCAAAGAGAGATTTAATTAACTATGTTAAGCCAAAATAATGTTCTTCCAGTCCACCACCACAGTCTAATACTTTGGAGTGGGCAAAAATTTTGTTATTATCAAAAACATCATGCTCACTTCTGCCAAAACAGTTATTTCCATGCTAGCTACACGTAAGTGGGCTCACACTTGAATGAGGTTGATAGAAAAATTGAAGGATTTGTCTCTTCTACCACATGAGAAGTATTTATTCATAATTTAAACATCATAAAAGACGTGGGGATGGACAAAGTACAGCAAGACACAACTGTACCTGATTGCTCTGCCGGTTGGGGCCGAGGAGAAAGTTGACCATGTGCCTCAGGGCAGAGTGTCTGAGGAGAAGGCTACTAGCCCTTATTCCCTGCTGTGGAGACAAAAACAACAAGTTACTTTCTTGTGCAGGTGAAGAGTTAGTGCTCAAAAGTAAAATGCACAGGCTAAAACCTGCATTTTCTGCACCAAAACCCCCATAAAATCACAACACAGATCAAGGGCTGAAAAGCTGTCTCATTCTACACAGCACATTACATAAATCAGACAAGAATCAGCAAATGCACAATATATGTCTTAAAAGAAACAAAAACAAAAAAAGGCAAAAAGAATAGAGAAATAGAAATAGTTCAGTCAGTTATCCTGCTCCCTATGGGACAAAAATCCTGAATGCTGGATTTTAAAATATATATTTATATATATATATAGTTTTTTGGGGTTTTTTATAGAGAACAGCCCTATACACCCCTGCAAAGCAGAAAACCAAAATTCAGATTCTGGAAATGCCAGTTTCTATTGGTATAGTTTGATGGTATATTTTTGTGTGATTTTATCCTAATCCATGAGTCAAAGCTATTTACTTAAAAACCAAAACAAACCAACCCCAATTACTCCTAATAAAAGTTCTGAGTTTCACTGTGCTGCTAACCCTCCTATGAATAAGGATCACTAGCTGCTTTATTATTGTCCTTTAAAATGTAAATATCCATGAGGAAATAATGGTTTCTTACCTTCTGTACAAAGTTATTGAACAGCAAAAAGTACTGAGCACAGTTTTTACAGTTTTCAGGTACATCTTTATCCAGTAGAGCAAGTAGCACCTCCAGTAACTGATGTAGAGCTTTTAACTGTGAAAAAACCAAAAGATTTTGAATGTAAAGAGCTGTCTACTAAAACCCCAAAGTGTTTCAAACACCTCCTGGGCAAGAAGAGATGAGCATTAACCTGTTCTAGAAACGAAGAGCTACAACCAGGATCAGCTCACACAGCTCTGCCTACAAACAGAGCAAGAGCCACGAGGGAGAGCCAAGCCAGGGGATGTTTGGAGAGGAGGTGATGCTCACTGACCTTCTCCTGATAAAGCAAGGCACTGTCGAGGGTTTTTTCAAGGATAGTGGCCACAGCAACTCGCACCTCCCTCACGCTGCATTCCAGGAGGAAAGTCCTGCAAGAGAAAAGGTGCAAAGAGAACTGGAATCAACATGTACACACAGCTGCTATGATTAAATGTGGTGTTTAGTGTTTATTATTTTAATAGTCCAGGTACATTTTGTATGGTACTTTTGTGGATAAGCTTTAACTTACATCCATGCATTCCTGCTTGACACTATTAAGGCCTATAACACCCCTATTTATATATTTATTCATTCAAATAAAGTAAAAGCTCTAAAAGCTCTCACAGAATCCTGCTTTTCAATGCAAATTAGAAGATAACATTTTCTTTACACTGACACACTTCTTCCAGCATATCAGATCTCCAATAATTTGTTCTCAAAACACCTATTAGCTGATCCTTAGCTTGGCAAGAAAAAAAAAATCTTTCCAGTTCATCTGTGATCTTTGTCAGGTAAGTATTTAACTTACCCCAAGCACTTTTGCCATGTTTATCTTCCCCACCACTTGCAGGACTGACTCAACAAACTTATAACATGTCATAAGTGACTCCACTGAACTCAACACCTGCATCCTCCTCCATGTACACTGCACTATCTCATCTGATTCTCAGAATTACTCAGAAAGATGCACAGAGGAAATACTAGAAATAATCACTTAGAGTTTTACCTAAGTGTCTGTTTAAACAATAGGCACACTCTTTGGGAACACATCAGTATAGGCCAGATCATGTCATTAGGAAGCTCTATCCAGACATGAGACACAAAGCACCTCAGACACAATTTCCAGGACTTACTTTACAAGCTCCCGGCCCTCTGGCCCAACGAAATACTCAACCAACCACTGACAAGCATCAATGCTTTTGGAGAGCAGTGCATCTATAGTGGCAATCCATTCTTCTGTATCAGCCCTTCAACAAAACAAGGACAACTGTCAGGAATCCAGGAGAAAAAACACCTTCAAAAACTAACATGTTTCTTGTTTGCCTTACCTGAGTTTCTTCTTGGTTCGGAGATAGGTTTGGAAGAGGAATTGGACTGCCAGCTGTAAGCTCACCTTTGCCATGCAGGGATAATAAGGATGCTTTACCTTAGTCTGAAAGAAATACCAAATTTACTCCAGAGCAGAAGTGTGCCTGCAGCAAACATGCTGTCTCTTAAACACATCAACATGTTCTATTCAAGTTATTTGCTTCCTTTGGAAAAAAACAAACCACAGCATTTTTCTGTGCTAAGTCAGTCTCCAGTGCTGACTGTGCTACTTAATAAATAAGCTCAAACAGGAGCAAACTTGCTCTAAGGCCAACTAGATCTGTGGATTTCAAAACTTTAATAAATGCTGTTTGTTTAGGACTCCATTTTGAAAAACTTAACTAAGAAACTATTTCCAATTAAACTCTATCAACTTTGAGGTAATTAACACCAACTTTTGGACCTTCCACACGCAGAGGGATTTCTGTCCCTCTAGAGCTCAGTTTGCATCATTATAAAAGGTAGTTTATTAAATAAATTTTACTGGGGCAAAAGGATGTTTCTCCCAGTACTAGAAGTGAAAGCTGGAGATGCTATCATCAGCATCAAAAATTACTGGAAACAAGGAATTGCTTGTCTAGAAAAGCAAAATCATGTCAACCCTTCTCTTCCAATTTTCCTGGTTTGACCCAAATAGCTTTTGTGGCCCTTTCACCCAACAGATTAAAATTCAGGTACTTACAGCATTTAGGGAAGCTAATGACAGAACAAAACTGAAGTAGTCACTACTGTATACATCTCTGTTCTTCATAAATTTCAAGTTTTCATCTCTCACCATCTATAAAAGAAGGCAAAAAAAATTAAAAAACGTTGTCAAAATACACTTCTCTAACTAAAACTTCATCTTTTATGTAAATGTGTGGTGTTTAAAAATCAGTGTCAAACTTATTCTGTTTCCTTCTGCATCTCTGCTTCAGCAGAGGGGAAAATACATACAGGAAACTTAGAAGACTTGGTATAAAACCAGTGATTTTCTTCCAAAGATATTACAAAACAACAGATGAGGGACTTAATGGCCAAATGATTAAGGGAGAAAAGGAAGAAATGGTAGATAAGTTCTATTTTTTGCTTGCTTTTAATAAAAAAGCCAAGAGAACATGCCTCAAAACAGAAAGGCTTGCCTAACAAATTTAGATGCAGAGAGCAAGGAGCCCAGGTTAATTATGAGCTGCAGCCACAATAAGGTATTTAAATGCCAAACCCCTCCTTTTTTTCAAATGAGATTTTGCTGAAAGACTCTCAATAAATTTGAGCCAAGTTCTGTTCATTGTAATTATACAATCCCAGATACAAGAATGCCCAAAGTGACTGTTTGCCCTGAAACAGCCCATGTGGAGGGCCCGACACAGCCTGCAGAGTTTATTCTCCCCATGTGTGTGCTGCAGGCTCTCTTCACTGCTCCTCCTCTTCCTACATTCTTGTGAACTCAAGAACTTGAGGATGACTGTAATTTGCCATCATCTCCATTACTCCTCAAGTGTACTCCAAATGAAGCACCTTCTCTGCTGTTGTGTCTCCCTGCCTGCATGCTGACTGCTGCCAGATCTCATGTTTGATTCATCTGCCTGCAGTTTCTTCAAAGCAAAGAACTGATGGGCCGATTTTGTGAGAAAGTACAGCAAAACTTACAATAATGTATCACTAAATAGCTTATTAGTAACTTCGTGTCAGAATCCAGAATTGCTTTCTAGTTTTGCTACAAGGCAATTACTTCAAGGTAACTTTTAAAAGCTCCTGTGTTTCTCTCACTATGTGCTCAAATTTTACATGAGCAGAATTTAGTTGCCACTTTCAGGGTGCTCTACCTGATATATCCTCACAGGCATTTTCTCTACAAAAAGCCCCTTTTTCTCTCCTTTTCGAACCAGCTTGGTCAAGATGGAGAGACGGTCGCTGTTGGGTCTGTGGGGTCGAGGTGATGACTGGGGTGAAATTTCTGGTGAAGAAGGAGCAGATCTGAAATACAAACAAGCTGAAGGTGAATAATGAAATCCTACAACAAATCTACAGTTTAGGTACAAAATACCAGTGCAGCCAGAGTGATCTTAAGGCAAATTTGATGACAGCCTGAATATTTCATGAGGCTGTCAGTCAGCTTGAACTTGCTGCCAGAGGAGTAGTAAACAAGCAGCCTGAAAACCAACTCACAACAACAGAAGGGTCAATATATTGCTTGGAAGTACAGGAATACAGGAAATATTCAATTCTTAGTTGTGGGGAGAGGTCTAGATATCACCACGAGAGAAACCTTTATGGATGGCAGAGGAACTTACAAGGAGAGGTCCTCAGCTTCCTGACGCACGACGCTCACTCGGCTTTTCTTTGGTAGGACAGGGGAGTTCTGGTCGGACACTCTCTGGTAGAACAGCATGTAGGCATTCCAGTAGCGCCGGCGCACGTCAGGGTAGGGATTTGCTGGGGGGGAAAAAACACAGTCCATGAAGGCCCTTGAAGGTTTAGTACCTTCCCCATTCCTATATGGAAGCGAAACTGGGGATGCAAGTAACGTGAACTGCAGCAGTATAAATCTGTCAGATTGAAATGTCAGTGATTAAAACTGTCTGAATTATCAAACAGGTGAATATTGGAAATGCACTTGGAATAAATTCCTTAAAGCACTGAAAAGTTCAACAAGATGATGCCATACCATGTTCTCTGCAGTCATTCTCGCTAGCCTCAAATAAGGGCTGTTTTGTGTTTGGTTGGAGTTTGTTTTACACAAAAAAACCTTGTTTTAACAAGGTGCTGTTTTGCTTTTCAGTCTCTGCTCCTAAGTCTATAAAGTGCTGGACAGCAGTGAATATGGTTCAATTCATATTAGGCCATACACCAGCTGTTATGTCCTTCAGTAAAAAGAAGGCTTTAGAGAAAAAATGCTTCAGAAGGATTATTAGCCCCAGTAACTTAAAGTACCTATAAAGGACTAAGATCTACTGCTACTGAAATCAGTATGAAATATGAAACTATTGTAAATAAGTCTGTACTTCTGCTTACATTGATCGTAGACTTTAGGTCTATACTCTCCACCAAAACACTCATACTCCAAGGTTTCGTCAGTCAAATCAAATTCTTCAACAACGGTGTCATTAAATTTATACCACTTTCCTTTTCCACATCCTCTGTGATCAAAACAGAACATAAACACAAGAGAAACAAAGTTACTTGATTGCCTCAGTAAAAAAAAGAAACCACCCTGAATATCCTGGAAGTGACAAGCCTGAACTCACATTTGTTTTGACAGTAAGAAGAAGGCTTAGTTCAGTTGTTGTCAAAGTTGCTTTTTAAAAAAAATAAACTTTGATTAAAACTATGAGAAATGCATCACCTGCAACTCAGTGTCACAGGAATCCCCCAAACTGCAACACAAGGCACATAAGAATTACTTAGAATTTTATACTATCATGTCCCATATTAATGTGCCATTGCCTCATGATAGGTGCTGAGAAAGGGAATAGTGGTTCTGATAGAGCTCTGGATGGCTCCATGCACCCTTCCAGAACAAGAAGTCTTTAGACAGCTCTCCAACCTCCCACATGAACCTTCTTGCCCATTACCTCCTGTCCTTGATGAAGGAGTAGTAGTGCCCTGCGTGTGCCTGGCCGCTGTGGACAATCACACCGACGAGCTCGTAGTTTTCCGTAGGAGCAACTTTCTTCCTCGGGGAGCCTCCTCCTCCCTGGTCTGTGTTCCTGCCGTTTTCCCCCACTTCTGAGGAGGAGTCCTGACGAGCCATCCCTGACACAGTGTAAGGTTCCATGTTCAGCATCCACGGAAACTGTTTGAAAAGAGATTTTGGATTAATCGAGACACTGCAGTGTGTGCACGCTTCCTGTAATTTTATTACACTTCCCACATTGGGAACACCAAAGGAAAATATGGAACTTCCACTTCTTATGTTTATTACACAGAATTTAAATAACAAACTCTCTTTAAGAAGGTTTTTTTGTCTTGCTTTCTGAAAGGACCCGGAGAATGCTGCAAACAAGGAAAAGCTCTAAGAAAAATCACTTATTTTCTGTAGCACTACCATGTTGTAAGTAAAGTGTATAACATACTTAATATCTTTGTATCAAAATGTGGGGAAAAGAAGGAAAAATGAATAGGAAGAATGAGAGTCCACGACATGAAATAGTTGGGGAAGGCACCCCAAGAAAGAAAAGTTTTCTTACCCTTATTTGTTCATCGTATTTAATGGAACGGCCACTCTCCCAGTCAAAGCCAAATCTCATCAGGTGAATCACCAGCAGGCTTGGTAAGACCTTAATGCAGGTGCGTTTCACTGTAGTTCTCTTAAAAAGAAACAAGAATATCACCTCTATCTGACACCCCAGGCAATCTGCAGCATCCCTCTAGAGATGCACAATGAAAATCCAGCCACGGGAAGCAGAGTGTCCATAGGATGGCTGGGATACATCTCAATATGTCACACAATACTTTATCTTTTTGTCACCACCCTACATTTTTAGTTTACACCATGAGTTACAGGCACTGAATCTTTTGTCTTCAACATAGCAAGAGTGAGCAGCACCTAAGCATGGCTTCCGTGACCATGTAATGCTCAGAAAACATCAAACTGCAAATGAACCTTCTTTCACAAAAATTAAGAATCAATACCTTTTCTTTACACTTTTCACAGTAGTATGCATTGCTTCCTTCCAGAACCTCTCCTCTGACAAACTGATCCAGGGATATTTCCAGGCTTTGACAGGAAGTCACACCAAGGTTGAGAGCCATGAAGGCTTCCTCACGCTCATACCTAAATTCAGAAGAAGAGCAGAGTAGAACTTACCCAGCTTGCAGGACCAAGAATATGTTTAGGAAAGTATATTTCATTTTCCCCACAGCTATCACAGCTGTGATACTCACAGGGGCATTTTTCTACTTTCCAGTGCTATTTTGACCTACATATGAATAGTTCTGGGAGCACATAAATTGGTAATTGATGCACTAAATGTAACATTACCTGTGAGGACAGTCCTTGCAGATCTTCTGATCAGAGAAGATTCCTTGAAAAGTATTCTTAAATATTTGGTCTCTTCCTATTTTCTGTTGGAGATGTAAAGTTAGACATCAGTTGGATATATTGCAGGGTGGAAGACCAAGAAATCAGTAGGAATTTAAAACTTCTGAATATTGTGCAGATTATAAAAGAAGCCAAATGGCTCTCTGCCTTCTTTTGTAAAGATCAAAGCAAAAAGAGAAAAAAGGTACAAAGGATATGCATATGAACCAGGAAAGAAGTTGCTGAGGTTTTTACCTTGAGATACTCATCCATTTGATCTATAAGACTGGTGAAGAACTCATAAGCATCCTGTTGCTCTCTAACATAAAGTTCCTTATTCCACATCTTGAAAATCTATATAAAGTATAAATATATGTTAAAACATGGTTGTTTCATACCTATATCACTAAGAAAAGTAATTTTTTTATGTAATTTTGTTATTTTAACATATTTTTAGTTTTTGAATTAGAACTTACTTGATCTCAATAAATTCTGCAATGAGGAAAGGCTGAATAAACAATTACTTTTTAAGCAGAAAACCTACAGATTCTAAACAAAAAGATGCAATACCTTCCAAAAGTTCTCAGGTACATAATACTGTAGCTTGCTTTCCATCAAATGACCAAAAAGAGATTGAACTTGATAGAACACATTATCATCAGGATTGTCTGTATCATCATCAATAGAAAGCAAGGCCTGGAAAGAAACAAATAATCTTATTAAATTGGTTTTTAAAAGAATTATTACTGTAAAGTGTCATGGCACACAGCTCTACAACTTAAAATTTATATATTTACTGTGCATATTTATTCACACACAGTTCACTTTTTTTTTGTTTTTTTTTACAACTTATTTACAAATGGTGCTAAGATGAAATACTTCAAATGAAAGTAATTCCAAAAAGAGGAATTTATTGGATGCTGGACTAATTACCTCTGGGAGACCAGGCTGCATATACAGCTGCTGGAAAACAGCATTCATGTAACAAGTAGCACCACCATTCTTCAGTCCCACAAATCCAGAAATGGAACGACTGTCCACTGGTGGAAGATACTGGAATGACAAACACATTTTTTGTCCCAGTAACTTATTAAAAACATGAGACTCTAACAACATTCTACAGCTTTTATAACCACCTTTATATTGCAGAATCACTGAATGGTTTGGGTTGGGAGGGACCTTAATCCAGTCCCATCCCCTGGCATGGGTAGGGACACCTTCCACTATTCCAGGTTGCTCCAAGCCCTGTTCAACCTGACCTTGGACACTTCCAAGGATGGGGCAGCCACAGCTTCTCTGGGCACCCTGTGCCAGGGCCTCCCCACCCTCACAGGGAAGAGTTTCTCACTAATATACAACCTAAACCTACTCTCTTTCATTTTAAAACCACACCCCCTTGTATATGAGCTGTTAAGAACAATTCAATGGAGAACCATGAAGTTAAATTCTAAAAAACTGCAAGAGTGCTGTATGTGGTCATTTAAATATTTAACACATTGCACAACACTGCTGAAAATGGCCTAAAATGTAATAATATATAAAATTTGTGATATTTAGGAAATACTTCTTTCTTACTCAGATAATTACAGAGAAAGACAAGGAGTATCTGCTTCTGAGGAAGATCAAATAGATCTGCATTTACCCTTATCTGCTTTGTGTCATTTTAAATTGAAGACCATGGAAATCTCATGAATGAAGCAACAAAGTAAACCATGCACAGCACTCCAAACTATGCTAACACAAATAAAAAAAAAGGCTTCTTGCTTACATCAAACTCCTTGGTGAGTGCAGGGTCACACTGGTGGTGCATAGAAAGCAGCTCCTTTGTAATCAGCTGGAGGTTGGAGGGTGAGCTATCAGCCAGCATTACCAGCACTTCATAAGCAGCTAATCTGCTGTCTGCTGTACTGCACCTGCAAAGAAAATCACACCTGAGATCTACTGCCTAGATGACTCAATTATTTCTAATTCCAGAAAGCTGTATTACTCAGAACAAGCAACAATTAATGCTCTAAAGAACACTTTAAGTGATAAAACACTCTCAGAGGGACTGCAGAGTGCTATTTTTTTTTTTCTTTCTTGAGTTAGGAGAACGGGGAAGAATCCAATGAGAAGAGCGGCAAGAGGAACACTCCTTTAAACAAGCCTCCTTTACTGACATGGATACACTTACTAACATTCAGTAGCAAGGAAAAGAAGGTGCTCTAAAAGAAGACAGAATTGGTTGCATTTCTGAGGACAGACAGACAGATACTCTCCATCATGTAGCACTGATGGAGACAAAATGACTTATTTACAGGGAGGGAAGCTTGCAAAGAGCTAGACCAGACAACATCCTTGCTACAAGAGATTAGCTTAGAGATGAGTTTAGACCTGAGCTGGACCAGCTCTTTTTAGTGATAGTTCAACACAGCAGCCCTTTCTTCTGAAGGCCGAAGAAAAGGCTTTATTTGCTTTAAGCAAACAAAAGAGCATGCTTGGGATGAACTGCAATGGAGCAAAACACGAAGGCATGTGAAGTTCCACTCATTTCAGGGTTTCAGATGCTCCACTGGAACCTTCTTTTGGGTTTGTGGAAAGGCAGTGAGGATATGCCTGATCTAACACCAACTACTCAGTGCAACACAAACAGACCAGCTGCATTAGCTCTGAACTCCACAGGAGCTGATTTACACCCACCCCTTCAGATACTGAATGGCCACAACAGCTGTGACAGGAAGAAGAAAGCCCACTCTTTTTCTCCTGGGCTATATCAGCTTTCTCAGGTGCAAGGAGACTTGCTTGGTGTTAGTTTTTTTACCAAATGATTAGGGAGAAGGGAAAAAGAAAGTAGTGGAACTTCTGAGATTCTCTTTCATAAGGAGCTTGGGAAGTTAATTTCCTGCTCATGTTCCAATTTAGCCAACTTCCCAAACAGTAGCAAGCCAAAGGAATATTCTTTGGACTCATGAAATCAGCATTCAGTTGTGCCTAAAGTTCATCATTGATCTAACAAAGCACAGACTTTGAAGTACAGAAATGCAAGGATACTGGGTCACCCAAAAACTTAAAAAACACTATTTGGGCATTTATGTAGGAAGTGTAAAAAACTGGAGAAATGCTCCACCATTGGTATGAAATGCTACAGTCTGTAGGATTTAATACTGACATTTGCATTCATGAGATCCAAGACAAAACTCAACATAAAAGAAGAATTTTTACTTTGGGTGGAAGTCTTGCTGGCTGATTGCAGCACTGCCTGCTGGGGAATGGCTATTCAGAATAATCCTGGATGCTCGGAACAGGAAATCATCCAACAATGGCTTAATCAAAGATGAACCTGAAACACAGCAATCCACACCTACTGTTAAATACTTCTGTTACCACTGCAAATGCCAAAAGGTGTTCCATAACAACAAAATCACCTCAAAACACCATATCAACAAATGTTAAAGGTACTACCAAAATCAGTCCTTATAGCTCTGGATCACTTCTAGTGATGTGATTCACGTGTGCTGTCCAGTCATGAGTTAATGCAGAATTCACACCTCAATTTAAAGAGGAATACTTACCAACCATTTCTTTCTCTGCCCCACAAAGTGAAAGAAGAGTCTTGATGAGCCTCAAGTGTCCAGCTAACAGGATGTTATCAGCCTCACTCGTCTCACACTCAGCCGTACGGTTGGGCTCGAAATTGTCGAGCCAGGTGATCTCATCTTCTAACATGGCAGCTGGGCTTATCTTCAGCTGCTCCATTTCTGATGCTGCAAGGAAAAAAAAAAGGGAACACAGAAAAAATTAGCAGCTTTGGAAATGCAGAATATAAATACAAAGAATTTCTAACAGTTTGGTAATGGTTTTTGCCCCCAAGTAAATCCCTTCCACCAAAGAACTCAGTTCACTTTCCAGAAGGAATGAGCTGCCTTGAAGCTACCCAATGCCAAGAACAGACCATGCCAGCACTAGCACAGGACAGTCAGCACACTGGCAGGTCACTCTGAGTTCAAGGTGTAGTAATTCCTCTGTGAAGGCAATTCTACATCTTTTCCATAGAAGGAAGATGAGCTTGGAAGCTGCCATCAGAATGACTGAATCAGGTATCTGCACATACTTACATGTCAGGTCATCCAGTAACTGACATCTCAGGTCAAAATATTCCGTACACTGAGACAGAAGTCTGAAACAGGTATAAATAGAAGAAAGGTATACTTAAAATCATAAGCTTTTCTCTAAGCAGTTGTCTTTAAAGTCTGTGTGCTCTGTCCATCTAGCCCAAAGCAGCATAACCATCTAGGTGTGATTCTGTGTGCTGCAGCTTTAAAAAAAATTCCTTCCCAACAGCTGCTTCGCTACTTCCGAATGTCAGGAATCATATTGAATCCTGATTTCTTCCCTCGCCTCATAGCAATTCTAATTAGTTATCAGCTGACAATAAAACAACAACATGCTCTAACTTCTCAGTTACTTCTCTAGAAATTGCAGAATGTCTACATCCAACACGTGGAAAGTGCTAATTCCTTTTTCCTCAGAGCTTCCACAGTGCTGCTTATTTCAAAACGTGTCGGATTTGCTTCCTCAATAAACACACATCTGAGTTACCTCTGGTTGATTCCTCTCATGATGCTGGTTGGTGACCAAAGAGGCAGCTGGGCCCCAAGAACAACACTCAGGAGAAACTGGTTTGGCTTTTGCACATCTGGGTGAGCTGATGTGTCTGTCTGGCTAAGGGTGTACAGCTGGTCGCAGGCAACACGACGAATCTGGAACAGAGTCATTGTCAAACACCAGCAGTTACTCAAAGGTTAAAAAAAATCCCCACACTTCTGTTATGTTAGAAATCTAACAGAGAAAATGGGCACTGAAATGGTGCAAACCAGGCTATCAGCTCTGCACCCACCAGCCAGGGTTTCTAGAAATTTCTAACAAACTCTGTCCATCCCTGAGTGGAAACCTCTAATAAACACAAATTATAAATACAGATTGAGGGGAAAGATGCAATGCCTTCATGCAAAATAGATGACATATGATGGAGTGAAGTAAGCATAAAAATCTCCAGATTTTAGAATATCCAGGGTAATCTTAAATCAGAAGGAATGAATTTTAGGAGGGTTCCAACACTTGGAATAAATTTTCAAAAGTTCAGAAGAGTCCATTAAATTCTACCCAAATCAAAGTTACTTGAAACTTTCCCTGAAATATCAGATTTACAGAATTTGTGTCACCAAAATGAGACTGTTTTCTTTAGAGTAGTCATGGCACAATCCTGTGCATCTCATGGATGAAACAAACCTAGAAAATGTAATATTACAGCATTTTCTATCAACCCATCACCCAATACTGGAATTACTAACAATTACAGAGGTTACTGATTCAAATATTAAACTGTGGGAATACTTACAATAAACAATTTTATGTCAGACCATATGAAATTATCAAAACACATGTATTTCAGAAGGAGCACATAGAAAATTTTCAGAGGAAGACCCTCACCTCAGCACTTGGTGATCCAAGCAGAATATCAATGATGAAATCAGCAACACAAGGTAAATTGTAAAAAGATCCTGGAACAGAAAGGTACCAGGCTATCTTATTAAAAATATTATTTTAATAAGTCAGTTACAGTCTTGCAGTAAAATACCACAGGACCTAGAGGACATCAATAGAGAAAAGCAGTAAAGGCTATTTCATGATCTCCTTCCCTCAGCAGAGGCTGCCACCACGATAAAACAGCATTTTCCTTGCCTTCCTGCACCACCACTGTTTACACTTCCTGTACACAAAGACTCAAGTACTAAACACGGGCTATGCAAACAGCAGCACTTACAGAATCACACACTTCAAAGGCAATGCAAATATTTATATTCTGGCAGTAAGTCAGCTTTCCCAGAACACTTCACTAAGGCACAGCACTACATGCCTTATTTCAGTCCTGGGAAAAAAAATCCCTGTAATTTTTAATGAAATATTGTGTTTTTAGCTTGAGCTGTCTCAGCTAACAAAGCAACAAGTTTCTCATTTTTGGTTTTTTTTTTTTTTTTACTTGACTGTATCCAAAAGTCTCCTCCCACCTGGCTTATACTCCAGATAGTGAATAATGCAATTTTTTTCCATACCTAGCTGCTGACTACGTAGCTGAAGGCAGGTTACTAAGAGAGACAAGGCTTCCCCAGCAATGAGAGCATCTTTGGTTGACACAGACTGCTGCCTCACACAGATCCCAGCGTGCAGAGCCGTGGGCTCCCCTTCGCTTCCTGAACTGCAGTTACTTCCTGCATTAAAAAAAAAATAATAACAACTGCTGTAATTCATTATTTTTTTTTTCAGATGTTTTCAGCTTTTGGTCAGGTCTCTGCAATTTAAAAACTTCTCAGAATGCCAGATGAATGGACATAAATTTGCTCAGATTTTTCTGTAATTTAACGTGTAATGTCCCAAGCTGGAAGAGACCCAAGAGAACGAACATCCAACGAATTCAGCTTCAAGCTCCTAAAGTGTTCAATTAAGATTAAACCAAGCGTTTTTAGATTGGTTTAGGGACACAGTTAACCCACCTGAGCTGCTAAGTCTGTTTCTAATCCCAGCAGGGAAGAGAGTGTTGCTCTCTTTGATGGGCTGACTACTTCCCACGAGGTCCAGGCGTCCTGCAGCAGCAGCCCACGAGAGGCGCATGAAACAAGCCACGGTGGAGGTGAAATCGTTCACCTCCATGGTCTGGAGGAACAAGAAGCAGCAGTTACTTCTGTGGTACTCAACAATCCTTGTTAATCACAGGGACAAGAGGAATGCATCTTCTGGATCGTGTCAAATTGACATTTACATTTGTTTTCCTCTCTCTTCTCTACACAGGTTCAAGGATTTAAGAGTCATTTTGTTCCCAATGAGAGATTAGCATTGCTACCTTAAGAGAAGTAATTAATTTTTAAATTCTCCACGAGGGTAGGCACCCTTTTCACCTATCTGGAGTCAGGCACACTGATTTCAATCGTGCAATCCATGTGGGAAGCACTGCCCAACAATCTAACACAACATACTTGTCCCATTAACTATGAAGTTTCTTTCAACTGGACTCAATGGGTTTTTAAATAACATTTTCTTAAGGTTCTGAAAAGGAAAAAATTCCTTTTTCTCCAGAGTACCATCAAGCAAATATAATTTTTAATGAGCTATTTGAAAAAAAAACACAATTTGTCCAATTCTTTTTAATTCAAAGTATCATGGATTATAAAGCCACAAGTTCAATCAGGAACCCTCTCCTTTCAATTCACAGAAAATTAACAAGAAGATCTTAAGAGTTAAGCACCACTAAAATCAAAGTAAGATTTCTGTATACATCTATTTTTTGTAAGCACTTTTGAGGGACTGCTTCCCTTCGTAGTGCCAAAATAATTAATGAGAATGTTAAAATTCAGATCAAGACTGGAAGAGAGACTGATGGTCAAGATTTGCAGAGGCTTTTAAATGGAGTCAGGACAAAAACCTGTATAAAAGACCGACTGATTAAAAACCCAGCTGCCACTGGAGACGACGCTGCTACACCAAAATCATCCCAACACTTCCTTACTTGTATGGCAACTCTTGCAGCTGGGATGATTTCTTCTACCCTGATGGAGGATCTGTCAGACACAGAGAGCTGGCGGTAGGAGGACTTCTCAGGAGTCCCACAGATGGACATCTGCCTGCTGGCCTGCCGGCTCACGTTGCGGAAGGGCCGCGAGGACAGAGCTTCCACCCCATCCTTAAGGAAATCCTCATCCAGCAGGGTGGGCATGGTCTGCCCAACCAGCAGGAATCTGCATTCACAGAGCAAAACCATCAGGCTTGTATATGAATGTTCAGAGTCAATGAAACAGAACTCCAAGTACCAATTAATTTTAAATACTAAAAGCTGCAGCTAAAAGCCAAGAAAGCAGCACTTGCTCTAATGAGAGGCAATTACACACCTTGCAAGCTGCAGGCAGATGGAATAGACTCCTTGTCTTGTCTCGTAGTCTACCTCTGATGGGATGGAGTCTCTCTGCATCACATTCACCACCAAACTTAAAAACAAATCAATAAGACAGACTCCATTTGGAAATGTTTCACATTAGGAGAGCTGCAATTAATTTGTCTCTATCCTTCCTTCCTCCTATTCACTCAGCTGAGTCCCAGTTCAAACTGGCTTCTTTGGAGGCCAACATCCTCATTTTCCCCTTTTATATCTACAAGTGGAAGCTTTCTGCTCCTGCTGGAAAATGTTTCAGGACCTCTTGGGCAGAGGAGTGTTATGGATAGAACTACTAAGAGCAAAATATACTTAATAAATCTCACATAATCAGAACTGTCAGGTCTTCCAAACCACTCACACTGTGCCTGAACTTACTGGAAGGGTCTGGACTTTCAAGGCTGTAACTACAAATTTAACTTGGTTCCCCCACTGCATGATCTATACTTCAACTGCTTAAAATGTCCACTGGTGTCTACACAGGAGAGTGCAATGTACACACTTGAACCCAAACACTTAAATGTCACTACACTACCCAAATATAATCCAAGCTTTAGTATAAGCTACATTTCACAAGCTTACTTGTGCCTAACTTGGTTTTGAGGTTTAACAGCATGTACTCTGTTACACAGGACAGCCACTGGACTGTGGTAAAACAGCCTTGGGTGGAAAATAAGCTGACAGGTGTATTAGTGTGCTACCCTGGGGAAATAGGAAATCACACACAACTGCTAACAGAATGAAGTGCTACAAATGGAGTCAAGGTTTTGAAATCTAACCTCAAACCTCCTGCTCTGAGGAAGTTTTCACAGAAAGACTTGGCACAGTTTCTTGCCATTTCATCATCTGCAGTTGGCATCAGCTTGGAGCTCAGCACCTACAATAAATGAATAAATAAGCAGATGTAAACCACCACCCCTCAGTGTTTTTTATGTGTTGAAGTTTGAAAGTGCAACAGAAAAAATGAAGCAATTTATAATACACTAACACAAAGCTGTAGTCAGCAAAGAGAAATCTTATATATTCAATAAATCTCAAATATTCAGTACAACTATGGCAATTACAGATGCTTGTTCTGAACCAAAGGGCATTTTGATCTCATTGCAGTTTACAGGTTAAGGGAAAGGATGAAGTACATGGAATGTCATCTTCTGGTTCATTTGGTGCTCCTTATGAACTCAAATTATTCTTGCTTCCAGATTTTCAGTTGACAGTATCCCATTAAACACCCTACAGATGGCTTAGTTATTGATTCACAGCTTCTGAAATATAATTGTATTGCTATTATTCTGGTGTTACTTTGTAAAAGATGGCTCAGGTAATTCTAGAGGCCTTATGATGAGCACCACTCTATCATCCCCCTCCTGTTATGAATCAACAGTAAACTTCAGAGTGCAAATACACTCAGAAACACGGCCAAAAGAAAGTCTGTGGTGTCTATGGGTCAGTTATCATTTGTGTTTATAATCCATTTCACTTCACATAAAAAAAACCCCAACACCCAAACAAACCCCAGCCCCTCCCAAAACCCCAGAAAACCCCCCAGATATTATTTACTTTCTTGAAAAGTCTCTTTGAAAGCCAACAATGCTTCAAACAAAATACATCTCTTCCAGGTCAGAAGAATGTTTTACAGAGTTCCAGGCCTGAAATCTTATAACCTCTTGGACATCTGCAACATGCAATTTTCATCTCTTTCCTATGTTCTGCAAATTTCCTGTGCACTTTTTTTTTTTTTGGAAATCAATTCAGACTGGTTCCCACATTTCCAACGGATCACCAGCTGAGGGGATAAAAAAGTACATATTCCTTTTCCTGACAGAAACCATCTTCCAATTGACTTGACTGGAGCTGAGGAATGAGTCCACTCATATAATCTACACATCTAATCCAATTTATGACTTCTCATCCCTTGCCAGAAAAGCAAGCAATTTCTTATTTCTTTTTATTACCATTTTCTCTGGCACAGAAGCAGCAGATAACAGCCCCATCCCACTGCAATATAACCTGTCAGTTCAACAAGACACCCTAAACCATTTGCTTCGAGTTGTAGAACTTGTCAACATATTCCAAAGACATAATCAAGTATCTTTCACTCCAGCTGTACAGAAAAGGGGGGAATCCTAAGGCAGAAGGGTGATGACAGTGTAGGAAGATGAAGAGCTAACATTAGACTGTGGAAACCTAAAGGGAAGTGACTACAAGAAAATTCCTGCAGTAATCTTGGCACACACCAAGAAGGAAAGAGAATAACTTTGTCTGATGTTCTGGAAGCAGTTGGCAATCAGTCCTTCAACCTCAAGTTGTTCAAGCCACATTTGTAATGGGCTCTTAGGAACAGCAGGACTTGCAAGTAGAGCTAAACACTGTCCAGCTTTCAGTGTGCAGGCCACAGTGTCCTACAAATGACACCAGCTGAGCTCCTGGACTCCTTAAAATCCATTCACTGAACTCTAGGAAAGAATCTTTACAGGGTCCAATCCAGCATTTTGGCTAAAGGATTTAGGAGATGCTCAGGGGTAAAACAGTTCTGTGTATTCCACTCTGCCTGTGCAGACAAAAACAGGCCAAAGGCCTCTTGGTGAAAGCCCTGCATGTTTGGATAGTGAAAATTCTTCCCAGCTGAATGCTTGGTAAAAATACTCCTCCTCAGACAGAAAATGGAGGACTTACACAGCACAGACAGTTTTTAATCAAGTTTTTAATTTCTAAGGGCCAATATTTTTTAATACATATTTTTTATACATACACACACTAAAAATTGCATATTCAGAGATCTAGAGATTCAAGCGGGAATTTTATCTAAACAGTAAGACTTGGATGTTTTTTTGCTCCTCTCCACTTACTTCAGGCCATTCCTTCCACCTTGCAAATCATATAAAGAGGGGCCTGGTTTCTCAGTAAAGTCTCTGAAGGGGAACTTTCTGTCCCTTTCATTCTGTGTAAAATTTACCACTTGCAAAAAAGCAGATAGTGTCATGATATTTGCATTAAGACCTCATCACAGCAGACTCCTGCCCAAAAACTTAAAAATATTTAAATCTTTGTGCTCAGAAACACAGAACGAAGCAAATTTGTTTTCTTACCTCTAAATTGTAAAGTACTCTGAAGGTGGACATGCCTGGAGCAAAAGATCTGAAAAGACTTTCTAGTATTGAACTGGCACTGGGCTGATGTTGGTGTTTTGAAGACAAGGATGGGGATTTTGAGGACTGAGAACTGGATTCTGAAAGCAGTGTTTTCTAGGAGGAAAAAAGCCACAAAAGAAATATTTTGAGATTCCTGTGTTTTGCTGTAATTGGGAACACATCTCTTATAACCCCTGTAATAACCCTCTCACCTCTGGCTGCTTGGAAATAAGTCCATAATGAACACTGACTTAACCTGAAGGTTATTCTGCAGTAGTTTCAAACCCTCTGTTTTTATAATCTGACAGGGAATTTAAGAAACCTGATAGTAAAATCCTCTTTATGTAGCTCACCATGATCAATTATTTAATCCATACCTTCCTTCCCAGGGAATCAAGCTGATCGAGAGCCTCCTGAATAGCTGGGTCAGTGGGAATCAGGAGCAGAAGTTTCCTCACTCGCAGCGTTATCCTGAAAAGAAATCAGAAGTTTTTTGCACAAAATGGGCTCAGCCACACTGGCCTGGTGGATGCCTGCACACAGTGGAGTGAATATTCAAACTGGGCACTGTGAGCAGTTCTTCAAATATCCACTAACCATTTAATTTGCTTACCTTGGCTCCTCCAGGTTGGCAAGCTGGTAAAGCATATCAAACACATTACACACGAGAGCCATGACTACTCCAGGGAGGGATTTCTCCTGTGGATTAAGCAGAAATACAAAGATCTTCTTCTCCCTTCTCTGTTACATGTAAATTTAACAGAGCTCTACACTGAAGCAAATGGCCCAGGTGCCAACCCCACCCACAGAAGTCCCAGCTACTTTCTAGGCTGAGGCAATATTTAAATTTTTACATTATTCCATTTCCCTTTTAACAGTCGATTTCTGAAGTCAGCTGTTATGACAAGCAAAATACAAAGCAGACCAGGAGTGATTTGAACATGCCAGTTGATGCTTCTTAGTTTATTTTCATACTACAGTTTTATTAGTAATGAGCATGCAAAATTCTCTACCCTCAACAAATACACAAAAAGCTAAACCAGATGGGTCCTGTTTGTTTAGAAGACCCTGCAGAGATGAATGAACACCAAGCAGGCTACCACAGGTGACAGACTACAGGTTACAAAGCCCAACCTGCATGCACAAGGCAGTTGTGTATTTAGATGATTTGTTACAATTGCAGTTTGAAAGCAAAACCAGATTACTAAAGATTGGATGATCTTACTGGAGCTCCTACTCTCTCCCCCAACTATCCCTGCTTCAGGAAAAATCTGAGGGAAGGCTTCAGGTCATATTATGCTGTACCTGTTCCATTGCATAGGAGGAGCTAAATACACTGCTGCTGTTGCTGGAACTGGTTGAGGAATCTGCAGAGCTCCCAGATGGAGTGCCACTTCCCGATGTTTTTACTGTAAGGATTTGTTCATCAGAAAAGCCCAGCTGGTGGAGCAGTTTCTGATCTTTGTTTACTGTTAGCTGCAAGAAAATATTTATCCTTCAGTTCTGGAAAAGACTCAATTACGAAAAGAATGGGAATTTGTAGTTAACATACCAGGCTGTCATTGGCAAATATTTGTATGTTATCCACAGGTGAATTCAACATCTTTGCTATCTTCCACCTGACACTTCCTACAGTTTCATTGCTATGAGCCTGTGAAATCAAACAACATGTTTTAGTAAGTCTGTTCCAGCAGTAAATGCTAAGAAAAATTAAAATCTTCTGAAAACGTCTTCCTGCACAGGGTGGTAAAAGTATTGTCCATAAGAGTGGCAGGGCAGGGCAGCAGAAAAATGCTCTTAAAACCAATACTAGGAAGAAAACTTGGAATGATGACCAAAATACATTTGATCCACGGGCACTTCTATATTCATACTTTTAACATTTTCAAGAAGAGTTTTCAAGCTGACTGGAGTCTTTATAACCATCTTACCCTATGTATAAAACCCACCAAGAGTGGCTATATAACCAACAGTCCATGGCGCACACACAGGCTGTTCACACCTACCTCTATGGTGAAGGTATCTTTGGTAGACTCATATGTAACATTGAGGGTTAAAAGATGTCCATGGAAAGAGGCACCATGAGGTAGAATAGTTCGGGGAACAGAGTAAAGGTCCTACAGGAAGAGAAAGTTCACAGTAAATACCCACCTTGAAAACATTTCTGTGATGGTTAGTAACTAGGGTTGCGTGTTAAAATAACTTTTACTGCTTTTAATAAGATTGAAAGTTGTGTTCTTAGCCTTGCCTAGAAGGAAATTACACATCTTACCTCTATTGTTATCACGTAACGCTCTGCCAACAGCAGCAGTCTCTCAATTATTACAAGTTTAGTTGACCTAGAGATAAACATTGAGAACAAGAGTAACTTGTCTTGCAAATTTATTTCCAACGCCCACGGGTAACTACCATGAATTGTCTGGTTTTGAAGGCACCTTCTCAAACTTGGACTTAATTCAGCAGAAATGAACCAGGAAAAGAGGCCAAGAGGCTTGTGTTGTACTGCTTGAGGTATTGCCAGCTTCAGAGGAAGCTCCATGTTTCTCAAGGTCCCTCCCTATGCTTCAGTATTTAAGTTACTCATATTCAGATATGACTAAGTTAGGCTCGAGGTTAAAAACCCATCCTTTTCTCTCCTAATTTAAAAAGAACCAAAACCAAACCCCACTGCCTCAGAAATATTATGTGATTAATAGGCTGGTAATAAAAATAAACCTGTGGGTTTTTTGCTTTGTTTTGGGTTTTTTTTTTGGTTGGTTGGTTTCGGTTTTTGTGGGGTTGGAGGCAGGGTGGTTTTTTCGGTTTTGATTCGTTGTTTTGGGGTTTTTTTATGTCTATTTGGCTTTGGGGTTTTTTTGTTTTGTTGTTTTTTTTTTTAATTTAAACAGGTTTTTCCAAATCTCTGGAACCCCTATTGCACAGCAATTGGAATATTCAACTGAGAAACCACCAGAATATACAACCACCAATTACTGAGAATTTTCATTAACACTCAAAATCTCATGGAAAGCAGCTGGGAGCAAATGTCTAGTTTCATATTTATTCCTTGAGAGGGTGGCCTACCTGTAAGGAGACTGAACTGATGTTGCCACTGTAGGCATAGCAGTTGCTGTGAGCATTTTTGTAGCTCTTGTAACAGCATGTGTTAATGTTGGACCGCCGAGTGCAGAGCTGGCTGCCTGCAACACAGAGAGCAGAGCAAGGGCTGCTTTACAGGGACACTCAGGATGTCCTGGAAAGCTCAGAGGACAAAAAATATTTGTGGATAGAATTTTTTTAAAAGTGGAATTATCATAGACAATTATTCTTATTCTAAGATGCAGAACCAAAGGGATGTAGGTACAAGAATAATTAAAATTTGTCCTTTACCTCTAATCGTGTGTAGCAATCAGCAATGAATTTCTTATGCAGTGATACTGAATCCTAAAGATAAAATGTAGAAATTAATTAGAACTTAGACTAAAATCATGGGAATTACTCATAAACTACCTAGAACCCAACAAATTACACAGCTGAACATGCAGAGTACCAAGACTTTATGAATGTCAAAGCACACTTATGTACAAATGTGCCTACCTTTTTCAATCTAGGAGTTAGATTGATATAGCTGTAATTTATTATCAGTTGAATAGCTTCATTGGCAATTTCTTCATCTGGTGACTCCATTGCAATCTTCCAAATGAAATCCATTCCTATTAATTCCAGTTTTTCTACGCTCTACACAAGAAAGAACGACAGTAAAACATGACTGGCTTTCTTACACAACAGTGAGTTGAACCACAGGGACAAAACTGTCTTCCACCTTGTTGGAAAAGCACCTTTTGATTAAAACTTAAAATTTTCTTTTCCAACATGCTGCCAAACTTTGGCACAGTGCAAAGTTAAACCACCTGCTGCACATCTGTGCATTTATACAAGAAAAAGAAATTGTTTACTGGTGGAAAAACACGTTCCAAAGAACAATCTCAGTCAAGCCAACTGAAAAATTAAAAGATATAAAAGCATGGAGAAATTTAATCTAGAATGGAATTTGTTTCAAAAAAGTCAACATGGTAAGTAACCACACAATAAATCATCACAGAACCTGCTATGATCCTTGGCAAAAAATTCTGCATTTGAAGTAAGTTCTCTGTGATAAAGATCTAAAATGCCTTTGGAAAACTACTTAACATATAACCATTAATTTAACAAAACCACTGAAGGATCCGAGTTAAAAATTATAGTAGGTTAGAATTTAAATATGATAAGCCTTACTCCCATGCAAAGAAGAAAAATAAAAAATAATTAAAAACTGACTTTCCCTGCTAGGGAGAAGGAAAAATTGCACACTAGAATTCATGATTATTTTAAAGAAATAGTTCAGTCATTCTTACTGCAAAATTTTACAAGCTATATACCAGCTTCCAGCTGCCAATTGCTGAATTTTAACTGTTGAAATTGACTCTCTGAGTTTTAAGTTTCAGAATTTAACAATGCTAATGCTATGAGGACAATCTGAACATTAATTCAAACACGACCATGTCAAACAGCTGCTCCACAATCCTCATCTCATCTCCTCCTGTCCCTAAGAGGCCACAGGTAGGACACAGGAACTTGCCAGAACACACTCACCAGCTGAGTTCCTTGTCTCTTCAGTCGATGGTCACACAGGTTCACATTTTCAAAGAAAGTCTTAAATAAACTAAAACCTGTAAGTGGAAAAAAAAAGGTTTTTTTATTCAGGTCAGGCTTAGTTTCTATGCTTTTTTAAAAAAATGAAGATACCAAATACAGGAGACGAACTTTTCTCTCTACAACTAATAAAACTCAAAACGATAGAAAAAGACTCCATTATTGTATTGATTTGTAGAACTGGTTAGTTGTGTGGTTTGAAGGCTTAGGAAGCAAATTTCTATGTTTCAACCCCAAATCTGTTCACCAAAGCCACTTTCTTACCATTCATAGTAATTTCATATGATTCCAGTTTTAGGATTTTCTCTTTGAAGAGCTGTTGCTGTACATCACTCTCCAGATCATGCTGCCCCTTTGTAAACCACTCAAAGCACATCTGTGAATCAAAGGCAGATACATTTTTTACCCCCCTGTCACATTGAATATTTTAGTTTTATACAGCAAATGATGTCAGACACCACAGTAACTCACCTTGTAGAGGTTTTATCTATAACAAGAGGTTCAAAACCTCATCTCCTGATAACCTCACATGTTATAGAGGCTGCATTGCAGCTTTAGGGTATTTCATAGTCATTTTCCACCCAAATAATACTGAATGTTTCTTGTGACTGCATCGACCTCCATGTACCCCTTTTCAAACCAGCATCTCCAACTAATCCCCCAGCCAACATCCCTCTTCTAGTCATATTCAATGTTAAAAGAGCATCCTGGCCATAAGTGAACACCTCTGCTGCTCCAGCCTACACAGAGCATAAAATGCATGACTAGTTTGTGTTTGCTACTCATACTCCACATGTCTCAACAAACACACATGCTGCTCATGAGCCATTAAAATTCCTTCTGCAACCACAGAAACTGACTTTTCAAGTTTTTCTTACCTCTCGATCCAACTCACAAACATCTTGGCCAGTTACAAGGCATTCCCAGATCTCCTTGGCACGATTCCAGCCCAAATAAAGGGTGGCTTCTTGCAGAAAAAATGCCAAAAATTTTAGATGTGCCTCCAAATACTGAGAAAGAGGAAACAAAAACTCAAGCTTAAGACTTTTCTTTCTGAAACAAGAACTCTCAGCATTGGTTTATTTTTTTTCTTGAAAATTTAGTTGTCAAACTACAGTACACTTTAAAAAGCCTGAAAACAAAAACTGTTAGTGAGATTTATTTTTATTTTAAACATACTTTGTTTAAAGTACCTTTCTAAAAAAAACCAACCAAACAAATCCCCTTGGATTTGCTCTTACTTTGCTGGTGGTGATATTTGACACTAGGTCAAAAGTAGTGTGGAAAAAATGATTACCAAAGCATTAGCAACAAACTGCTAGTTGTGTGTATGGCTTCTATGTGATAATTAGCAAATCTGTTTCAGGCATTAAGAGCTTCACAACACATTCAAGGATATCATCTCTACCAGGAACTGAAGCTGGTGAAGCAGCTGGAACAGGCTTGGAGATAACAGATCCTAGGATGGGGAGACCCAGCACTCTACCAGGTAAAGACTTGGCTAAAGAACTGTCATGTTTGCACAGCTTTTGTATCATTGTATAATAACAAGGCTACAAAGAGCCTTCATAGATAAATATTAGAGCTATTTATAAATAAAAAACTCGAGTAATTGTTCACCAATGGATTTCAAGAATGAAACAACAAGGCAAAGAAATTCGGTACCTCCCGGTAGGTGTATCGGCCATCCACCAGTGTAGCCCCAACCAGCCCTCCTGGGCCTGCCACAGATGCAGCCAAACGGTGACAGGATATCAAGCTTCCTGTCACCAACTTCACTATTTCAAAGTTCTTCTTTAAATCTTGAATGATGCTCTTGGCAATAAAATAAAATGTAAAAAAAAAAAAAGAGAAAATACGTTTTTAGAATAACAGATACACAGGGATGTGCGTACAGCAGTTTGCTCTTCGACAGACATACATCTCTTATCAGAAGGAGTCATGTCCTCCCCCTCAGAGTCAGCTGCTCCCCTTCCAAGCACCCAACCCCCCTGATGTTGGTGTTTTCAGCCTGTGCTGAAGCACACGTGCTGCAGATTGCAAAGTCCCACACCTCCACACAGCCACTCTACAGCAAATGTGATTGCTGGCAGTTCAGTCTGTTTCCCAAGACTCAATGTCAATTCAATTACAAAGCAGTTGGTCTAAACATTAGCCATTGTTCATTTCTTAACACAAACATGCCTGTTAATTATTCTACAAAAAAGCTGAGAATAAAATAAATTAGTCCTGACACAGCAAACAGATTAATACATACACACACACACAAAGGGACAGCACAGAACCTCTACTCCAACATTTTATGCTATGTCGCTAAACTACTTTTAAAATTGTTTATTAGTTAATTTATTTTTTTTTTAATTCAAACTTCCATGTTTGGCAGAGCTACACAGACACAACAAAGACTTCAAAAATCTTGGGAGCATATAGCCTTACCTTGTCTTGTTTTTGGTAAGTTTGCTTAATAAATGAACGCGTGATTTCGTGGAGCTGACGCAAGGCTGGCACCACCCACACAAACTGAGGATTATTGTGCTGGGACGACTGGTAGCAGGAAAGGTAAAAACAATTACACATGTGGTACATGCTCAATGGATTAACTTTCCTCTCAGACTCCTGGAAGCCTAATGATAGCTGATAGTGCTGCTGTTCCAAAACAACAGCTACCACCTCTGCTGGCTTCAGTTACTTGTTCCTGCTCCCTTTTCAAACACAAAGTGCCCTTCTGCACTTTCTACAAGAAGTCCCTTGATACACACATAGGCCATTTTGCTATCCCTATTACCAAGCCCAAAAGTACCAGCTCCTTGCTAGAGAACATGCAAATTAAGTAGCCAAAAAGAACACAATTGCATCAGGGAGAGACGATAACCACCACCTTTCTCAATTATGGGAGACGAAGCAGGTCTAAAAGGGCATAAAAGGACAAATCCAGTCAAATGATGTTACTTACTGCTAAAGCAAGAGCAACAGAAGAAAGAATCTCAACTACTACTGAGGCTTAAGAGACAAGAAATTTCTGATTGGTGTTGCAAGCAGCCCCCTGATAGGAAGCAAGGGATACTTAAGCTGGATTTTTGAAAGAGATCCTACAAAGAATAACCCTCCTACCTCATTTTTAGAACTGCTCATCACTTTTCTGGGAGGCTTCATTTTCTGTAAAGTTTGACCACACAGACCAGTACTGAGGTTGCTTGTTCAGAGAAGTGATGTCTGGTTTAAATACTGACAACACCCAAATACCACCTACATACTCAGAGAGGCTGAAGGAACCTGCCCATGACAGACAGCTCCCCACTGAAGACTCCCTCACCAATTTGAGAAAGCCACCTTAACATTACATTCCCTCCCAGTTTATGTCTTCATTTCCCTAGTGTGTATTCTAGGAGTCTGCTGTATGCTTACCCCAATCCCTTCTAGTTTACAATTAACAGCTTTTGTTAGTGCTTCCCACTGCAGCCCCTCTGTAAAAGCCCTTGCCAGAATATAATTAAAAGGAATGAGATTAGGAAAGCATAAGAGAAGATCCAAAAGAAAAAAACTACAACTTTCACAGACATTGAGAACCCAAAATGTGAAATCCATATTCATGAACACACAGAGAAGTGTGATCACTATCAAGAACCAACATACTATGCCTCCTAAACATCTAAAATCCTCTGCAGATGCTGCAACACAGACAAAACCTACTTTATCATGAAAGAAATGAACAAAAAAAGTTAAAGCCTTTGTCTTTATTTACAGCATACTTCAGGCTGAAAAAAAAAGAAGACAGGAGCATTCCTACAGGCCTCAAGAAAAACTGCCTGCCATGTAACAGTGCAGGAGAGAATATATGCAGTATTTTAAGCCATGCACATCTCTGCTGCTGCCAGGAAACAATACAGGCAGCCTTGGGAATGGCTTCTTTATGTTACAGGAGAAGAGTTAAGTATTTACTAAAATACAAAACTGCTATGGTTTAAATATCGATTTGCATTTTGAGACTTAATGGTCATGCCAGAACACATGCTTTACTCAAAAAAAACCAACTAATCTAGGCTTTCACATGAAAGGGACAGTTAAAATACTGACATACCTTTACAGTGGTTCCATTTGCAAATTCTAACCTTGGGCCCATCCTGGTAGTTTCCCATAAACTGATCACTCCTTGTGCTGAAAATTTGCTTAAAACAAAGGCAAGAGACTTACTATGAGTCTCATGATCAACAAAGTGGCTCACACAAAGCCTACCCCTCTCGTGGACTCCCCAAGGTAAGAACTTACAGATGGGACACACAAGTTGTGCATCTTGCAAGAAAAGGGCAACATCGAGGCTAGATAAGATTTCATTTTGGAAAAGATAAAATAATGAACCAACCCTCTTAATATCCTCTATGCATTTGATGATGTAGCTCCTTTTGATTGCCTCTTTCACTGCATAAGCATCACTGAGGATTGTCAGGTGTTCCTCCAAGGCCTGCTGGATAAGACTACACGGTAACGTTGGAAGATGAGCCAGCTCCCAAAGTACCTCCAGAACCTGGAGGAAGAAGGGCAAGGATAGTCAGGATCTAGGGAGTACAGAGAATAGCAGCTCTACATTTAGTAATTCAAAAATCCAAAGGAAAACCATCCACTTGCCTTGCCAGTGGTTGTTTCCACTCGTGCTTCTCGGCCAATGCGCCCGATGAGGCTCAGAAGCTTCTGCCTCACTCGGTCACTCTCTGTCTCCCAGCTCTGGGCAGCAAAGAAATAATGATTAAAGCACCTCTGTCAGGCTGTAACATCTCAAGTGTACACAAAAATATAATCCACATTTGCTCTACTGCAGGAAAAATCGAAATACAAACAAGTATGTTTCCACCACACCTATTTCCTTATTTCTGTTGGTGGGAGTTACAGCACTAATTTGCTTAACTCTTTTTCAAATACTATTAGGGATTAAATATAGTAATAAAATCTCACTTAAAGTCCCTTAGGACTGGCTACCTAATGTACTTAAAATCCAAGTCAATTAGCAATACAGTAGCAGATTAGACTTCTGGGTTAACATAAAAATTAGTAGCAAAAGTGTTATTTTTTTAATAACAAACTTTACATTTATATAGAAAATATAAATGTATTTAAGGCATTTGCCTTTCAGTAGGCTGGATGCACAAGTACCTCTCATCACTTCTCTTCCTAAGGAATGTAAATTCATGTGAAAACTTACCTTTTGGATTAGAACAAATAAATGATTGAGCTGATCAGAGCTAAACTTCACAGCAGCTGCAGCAATTATGGTATGTATGTTCTCAATCACAGTGGAGGATTGTCCCGACTAAAAAGGAGGAGGAAAACACAAGAAGGTAGGTCTTTAACCCAAACAATATGAAGAAAAAGATCATGTAAGCATCACCTTACTATTCACAATAATGAGTGAGAGTAGCAACTTTCAACATGGTAGAAACACAAGCTCAGAGTAAACTGTGTGCTCCTCATTTCCCTGGATGAGAAGCCTTTGGAAGCAATTCTAAAGCAGCAAAGTTCACCTCTGCCATCATTACAGCAGCTTCAAGTGGCAGGAATACAAACATCACCTTTCCCATTGTTTGGTGAGGTTCACGTGTGGGGTGCTGAATCTTTGAAACTCTCGCAGGCTTTACTCAAAAGTGAGCAATACAAAATCCCCTCCCACACGGATGGGAGCACCATGGTAACAACAGCCAGAGAGGGGGAGGAAGTATTGCTTTTTATTAAAGAATAAAAGTGAGGGAGCTAGAATCACATTCCAAATCTGCTAAGCGTTAAACACTTGCTGTTATGCCACACACACTGCAGAGCTGACAGTGTTCAGTGAGTTTAGTCTAAAATATCAACATTTGCACAGAGAAGAAAACCATTTCCTGCAGTGGAAGATACGTTTCTGGTCAGAGTTTCCATGTGTCATTTGCATAAACACTCAAACCACCTTCCCCACACAGCAATAAGTTGAATATCCTTAAAGTGAAGGACAAAAGATGACTTGACAGTCAATTATATGAACATACAGGAAGGTAAATGGGGATTCATACAGTTGGAGTCCACTCTCTCTCTAAAGTCACACTGTGACTTTAAATTCATGCCTCCAGCCACAAACATTAATATCCTAGTTTGGTCCAGACAAACACTCCTGTCACCTGTTTCAAGCTGACAGCCTCTTATGCCAAGTCAAATACTTTTGCAGTCCCTTAACACTTGCTGCAAAGAACTGAACTTCATCATAGGATTTAACAGGTGTGATACAAGAAACTACCAGAGCAATTGATTTTACATGGTAAAGGAAGAAGCAGAAGGAAGTCTTTGCATTAATTATGCTATTAAAATCTCAACACCTCCACGTTGCAATAGAGTTGTATAGATTATTTTTAAAAAATCCCTTCATCAGAGTTGTTTGCTTTTGTAAGACAGTCTAAAAGCTGCCAAGTCTTGATTGCTTACCTGAATTCTCCAAATTTTAGTGAGCTCATCTAAGGATAATTTACTGCCCAGCAGCTCAATAATTCCCTTTATACGATCACAGTATTGTGCTTGGTCTATATTACCTGTGAAACAAAGAAAGGCAACTAAATTAATATATTTCAAACAGTATTAGATACATTAAATGAATTTAAAATAACTAGTTTATTTAAAAGAGAGAACAAAGCTATCTTCATTTGGAAAATCTTTCTTTACCAGTACAAAGAAAAAAAACCTTTCCCATGGCTTTTCCATTTTTATTTTGTTTTGCTTCATACATCTGATAGCACACTCATAGAATGTTACTACCTGGGGAGAAAAACACCTCTTTTCCCTCTTTTCTCGAGGCTAACAATACACAAACTGAGAGTGGAAAAACCCCAGGTACAGCAGAAGACATTTACACAGATGTCAAACAAAGGATTAGAACAGAATTTGCAGGATTTTAGTTTATTTTGGAGACAACAAAACCCTTGCACTCTTTGGTTAATAGTGCTCATTAAAATGGACTGAGAGGGAGAGATGAGATTTTTAAATTTAAATCATTCCAAGCATGTGCCAAAAGGCTTTGTGAGAGTTCTTACCTTCCAGAGCAATGGACAGGACTGAATTCTCCACGAGCCAGTTCAGCAGTCGGTCTGTGTCTATTGCATTCTTCACTGACTTGGAGACAGTGCTGTCTTCTATTAATTTGGTTACCTAGAAATGGCAAAAATGTGAGATTCTAACAAAAAATTCCCACCTGCATCATACACACACACAGAGAGCGAAATCTATTCAAAAAGGCTTATGATGAAGCTTAAGTGTGAATCCTGAAATAATTTGAGTAGAGAAGGTGTTTGAGACTTTTTGGGTCAGTTGTTTTTGGTGGGATGTTTGTGGGTTTTTTTTGTTTGTTTGTTTGTTTTATTTTCAATAAGCCGTTTAAAGACAAATTCCTAACCAGAAACACAATGTCATCAGTCTCTGATGCAGCAGAATCTTATTCTCAGTCTGACACAGAAAAGCTGGCCTGTGCTGCCAGGTATTTTTCTACAGATATGCCAGAAGTAGGTTATCTCAGGCTTCTGCTTGTTACACTCAAATCAGTGTCCTATTTTTTATCCAGTACTGAACTGATACAGGCTCCTCACTCTAGGGAGAAAGAGCACATTTCTGCTAAAATCTTCAAAAGCTGCACTTTCATAAATTCACCACAGATAGACAGAATTTATGATTAAGAACCAAACAGCAGTGAGGTTTAACATCTCAATTTTCTCATAAATAAAGGAAAAAAGCAAAAAGGATGCACTCAAACATTACAGCATCCACATACAACTGTAACAAAAAATACAATTTCATAGTGCAATGACCTGATATGAGTGGACTAAGACATCAACATAGGTTTAAGTCCTATTTGGGGTTTTTTTCATTTCCTCTCAGCGAAAGTCAAAAAAAAGGGATATGCCACAGGATGGTCAGGATTATGCCAGAGTGAATAGTCAATGAATAGCATAGACCAGTGCTTATAAATCAATCTAAAATTGCACTTCTTAGCATCGTGCACTTCTCAAACTACATCTAATTGAGAGGCCTTGCAGTGGCTACTAATATTATAAACAACCCCCGCCACATTAACTTGTTTTGGTGCTTATTTAGCTTTTGCTAAGGCAACACAATTTGCAAGGAAATATTGCGCCATCTCTTTTATTCAGGCTGTGGTTTCAGTGGCTTATTTCAGAACCCATCCCACCTAAACACAGGCTCTCGTGTGCACACAGAGACAGACAAAAAGCCAACCTACTTCTTTGAGGGAATTCATTTTTGCACTGAAGTGGGGGGATTTCAACATGCGCAGCAGAATGTCCAGCCGCAAGTCATCGACCGCCGTGACCAGGTCAGGTTGGAAGCGCATACACAGCAGTTTGATCCCAGACAAGAGCTCAGGGATACTCACCAGCCTCTGTTTGGAACAAAACAACAAAAAAGGGACAAAGAGAAGCATTGGGATTTTTGCTGTCCTGCTACAGACGTCAGTGACTCACAAAGAGGAGGCTTAGTGACCAAACTGTTTAATGAAAACACAGCACCTGGTACATCTGATAGTGTTACTTGTACACTAGAAATTTTAAGACAATGAAGCTTTGGTTAAAGCTGCAGGTTTGGTACAGTAAATTGCTCTCTTTTGGTTCAACAACCTATGAATAATTTTCTGTTTAAAATTAGCAATTTAAATCTACAGAATTCAGTAGAACTGAAGGCCAAATTCAGGGTAAGGCAGGAAATAGCCACAAGTTACAGACACTTTACCAACAACTACCAAATTCTCAGAAGCAAACAGCTAATGCAACAGTAACATGAATTTAACAGACTGCAAGACAGTAAATATCTTTGAGTCAAGAGAAGTGAGCATTCAGCATACTGCACAAGGGGACCAGCAAAACCAAAAAATTGATAGCAATAGCAGCAAAATATTTTTAAAAAAGGGTCATAGATCACATATTTGCTGAAAAGTGTGTTGAATGGAATTGGGTAAATGCTTTTTCATTTATGTCATCCAGTCAGAATTCAGAACAGGCTGCATTCTTGCCAGTGAAAAGAAAGCTATTGTTCTAGTTTACATTGACAGCATTTCCAAGACAGGCAGGAAATTCTTCCTAAATATTTAATATGAAAAACATTACCTTGTCTTTCAAGTCCTTCTCTTCTACATTCTGTACATATTTAATCATTTTATGAATGACTGGATCCAGCATGGGCTAAAGAATGTGAGAAAAGGCATGACAATCATTTTAATGTTTCCTGAAATCAATAAAATTACTCGAAAGACGTGACTGAAGCAAAAAGGAAATACTTAGCTGAAAGCTCACCATTAACCTAGAGATAAAGCAAGACCTACAATAAAGATAAAACTATCCAGGTAGCTGTGTCCAGGAAAAAAAAGCGCAATTAAATTAAGAACCCATTTCAGACTACTGTAATGCAGGTTTGCACAAAGAGACAGACCAACAGCCTCCAAAAATGCAGCAGTTATTAGATGCACGTGTCTCTCTGACTCCCAGGGGTTTCTAAACTACATTCTCTTCAAATAAAGTCTTTCAGTCACTTAAGTCAATAGTTTTTTTTGGTGATGAGGGCAGGTATGAAGCCTGGAGTACTCTTGCACGTACAAAGAGATGCTGGTGAATTATTTTCCTGTACCACAATTTTTGCAGTGTAAACTCTCATATGCACGTGCTCGATCTCAGCCAGAGAGTTAAACTAAAAGCAAAATCCATCCATCAGGCTGGATTCTTTTCCCACATGGTTTATACTGATGAAGCTTACTAATGGCAGTGGTAAAGCTTCTCGTTGCTGCAGATGTAGATACACGACTGCAGATCATTGCTTGGAAAATGAGTCTGAACATTGTCTGAACCCTTTATTCAACACCTAGGATGCTCAAAATGGTTCTTGTACTCTCTGCAATGTGAGGTTTGAAGGCTTTTCAAATTAGTCACCACTTTCACACCAACACAGTTGGAAATTAATTTTCAGTCCTCTTATAAGTCATAACAAAGACATTTTACCTGTACTACAGAAGAGTTAAGATATTCTGCACAAACTCCAAATGGCTGAACTAATGCAGAGATTGCCTGAAAGAAAGACAGCAAGTATTTAGGTGCATATTTAAGAGATCTTTTCATAGTTAGTAATCTATAGCTTAAAAGGCAAATGAAGGTGAACAAGTATTATTTATCTCATCATCTACTTTCAGTCATTTGCTACAACTGTTTTTGGTGTGCAAGTCCTTTACAACACATGGTTTAAGAAAGATTTACTCCATGGCACACAGTGGAGTATGTGCTATATATTATACATGGCATATAGTAAGTGTTACATATTTTTGTCTGAAATAAAAAATGCCTTCCCAGTTTTCACTCATCTTGGTCCTCTCATCACTCTGTTCAGTGTTCTCTGACAGATCCCGTTTCAGTCACAGAAATAAACAGACAGAAAGGAACATATCACATTTTGCCTGCTTTCTACAGCAATCAGAAGTGTGAATGCAAAATTTAGGGTTAAAGCCATATGGCAAATTTTCTTCCCAAAGCATTGCGTGGGAGAATGCTTTTGTAAATGTGTCATATACGTGTCAAGATCTCTTCAATGCATGCTTTTAAAGTGGTATCTATTGTCAATAAATTAAATTTATACAGGTATTTGTTTGCCAATAAATAATGTCAAAATCAGTTTCTTTTCACACTGGATCAAGAATTGTGGAACTGAATGTGCAGCAATGCAGTCCAAGGCCCAAATTAAGTGACGTTGACCCAGATTTCCTTCCTAAGCAAGCAGTTATTAATCATTAAACAAAGTCAAGTCAAAGTTTCTATTACAGGACTGGGATGTAAATCAAGTTTTTCCTTATTCTTCTGTCAAGCTCACATATGAACTTATCTCTATATAACGGAGAAAACATCAATATCCCAAAAAAAAGTTGAATTCTCTCCAAGTGGCATGTCACTGAAAGCAGATTGATTTTATACTGGGGGACAAGGTTCCACATGACACTGTTTTCCTTTAATCTCTTCATTCTCCAAAGCTTGAAAGAACTGGAAGTCTCCTGAATATAGGTTAGGAAGCTAAAACTAACCAAGTTAGACTTCATCACCAAAAATAGTTTAGTTCTGTTGAACCAGTCAGTTTTAAGGCACAGCTCCTGAAAAGTTGTTCAGGATTAGACACTGTCTGTCTTCCTAAGGATATTTTTCCTTAAACAGCAGTTTCTATAATAAATGACAGAAGTCAATTCACTTGCAGCTAAATGCAGCTATGGGTGCAGTAAACAGAAAACCAGGGACATACTGATGAACATACAATGAAACTACTTTGATTGATGTCTAACCAGAAGGCTGAATGCTAGCAGAAAGGTACACTAATTTCTCCTCTTTTCTGTATAGTCTCAACTGCTTTTCAGTCAGGATTCTTATGTGCAACCTCATTTGACCTCCAGTCTGACAGCACTTCTCCAGGGCTCTGTGGGGGTGTTGCTCTGGTACCAAAGAAAAGGTAAAAGCACTGCCAAAAGGGACATTGCTGGTTGTCCATGAAGGGTGCAATGGAAAGGGAAAAGTGTCATGACAGAAGATGGACTTACCCCAAGTTCAATATCTTCTGAATTGAGTTTGGACTGAATTGCTGAAAATCCACCCAACTCTGCAAACTGAAAGAAAATAATCAGTATTACATTGTGAACTACAGAATTTTATCTTTTTAATAAGAGATTATAGAAAGTACTCCACTGGCAGTTCCTGAGATGCCAACAAGTGTCCTTTACCATGGAACATCCCATCCAAAAGCAGCTTCATATTTTCATGGGAATTCAGGGGCACACTGGGGAATGCAATGCAATTACACATGGCACCAGAGTTTAAATATCAAGCTAGAAACTCTGTCTTGAGTAAAAATGGACACAGGGAAGAAAGGTAGACTACATACAGCAACAGCTGACTGGACTGACACTTTTTCTTGGGGGACCTTTGCAGCCTCAGCTGGGCTCTCAAATGCCTCTAGTCATAAATACCACGTTAGGTGCTCAAGGGAGAAGGCAGCAACTCAACAAGATGTATTTAACAAGGCAGGATTAAAATCTCAAACTATGTTTTTGTGGTTGTCAGAAAAGTGAGGAGTGGAAAAACAAGTCAAGGCAGGGTGGGGGGTGGAGAAGAAATTATCTCTGAAGACCAATGAATTCAAGTGACAAACAACAATTCTGGTTTACATTTACCTACCCTGTTTACCAGATCCACCAGCCACCCGTGAGGTTCCTTGAACAATAAGATCATGAACAAATTAGCAGCTGCAACATCAATGCTAAACATTTGTCTTCTGAAACAGACATTTGGACAGACCACGTTCAGTCCATTAACCCACACCTCAAATGGATGTGCTATTACACAAATAAAACAATGTTTGTAACAGCTCCTTTATGAAGTGTAGCTGGAGCTCTGCTTGGTTCTAATGAGCATCATCCTGTTTTGGACTCTGCCTGACATCACTGCCCATGTGCTGTGGCAACAGATCACACTGTGGCTGCTGACTCACACAAAACTGTATTTATAGCACTGGAGCAGTGTGGTACATTACTAAAGCACCTTTCCCAAAGCAGCAGATGTAGGATTTTTTTTGTGGCCACAAACTTGTTTCCTGAAGGAGAAATCAACTCCACTGGTGCTGTTTTGGACCCATCCATTTGGAACAACTGTGACAAGACAGCGCAAACCTCAAGAACTGCCTCCTTGCCAGTGTGTCTGAGTTGAAGATATTTTATCCTTGGCTGTCAGAAAAGCACAAATTCTTTGCTAGAACCGAACACTTGGAGTTATCCTGGTCATTTCACACTCAACAGCCAAACAGATGCCAGCCCTTAGATACACAGATCCACCTGTTGTGTGCTTCATGTCTAAAGCAACACACAGATTGTTGTAAAGTACACCCCATTTCTAAATGTAGCTTTTAACAGGGAATTGGAACAATGTGAGAGTGCAAATTAATGTCTACAGACCAACACATATGCAAATATATTTCCCATAATTCTTGGTGACATATTTAAACTTCCTGTTATAAATACCTACTAATCAAACAATCACATCTGAAACAAAGACATCCACCCTGAAATTAGATTTTAGGGCATGGCCATGCTTACCTTCTGAAAAGTGGACATGGGTGAGACAGCATGCATGTTCCCCTCCCCAAAGACTTCTGCCCAGTTTCTCTGGCACACCTTCATTCGATTCTTGAAATGATATTCATTGTCGGGATTAAATGCCTTGAAAGAAAAGCCCATGGCAATGAGCAGGTGACTTATGCCAGATTCAAAACTTATTTTGATAATATTTGACTGTTTCAGTTGAGCATTCTCCTGGCTGACAGTTGAAGATCCAGCAAAAAACAGAGTTGAACACAAGCTCCCTAATCCTGCCTCTCAATTCTCACCATATAAAGCATTTTGAAGCTTCCATTCTGTATGGACAATATCCAATAACCACGTGAGCCAGAGGTCCATAAAGCAGAATGGAACTCAAAGTAACAGTTTTAAAACATAAACAGCAAAGTGACAAAAATGGGGGTTTTTTTTTAAAACTGCTAGCTTTCAGAATTCTGAACAGCATCCACTCCTCTGAATTGCATACTGGATGTAAAATAGATATTTTGCAATGGCTGCAGATTTTAAGACCATGAACTAACACTTACACAGTTGGAAAAAGCATCAGCTGCATAAATACAAAATGCCAAATACCCAGGTACTAGAAACTGCATCAGAGAGTCCAATACCATTGTAAGCACACCAAGCAGGCCCACGGGGATAGGATCTTGTTTTACTCTTTCTGCAACCAGGTCCACCAGCAGCATGAGCATGTTGTAGATTCCTTCATGGATTTCAGTTCCCCACTTGTGAACAGCACTGGATGTCAACAGCTAAGGGGGGAAAAAAAGTAATTTTTTAAAAGTTTGAGCATAATCACAAACCAGGAGAAATTTATCAACTCCTAATACTGTTCTCAAAGCAAATGTTTCCTTGGAATGCACTCATCACTGCCTGGTGTGTTTTTCAGATGTTCTTTCTGCACTAATGCCTTAAGAGTTAATTGAATTAGTAATTTTGCAGAAGAACACCTTAAATCACCGTTTATGACAGAAAATAAAATCTATCAAACTGTTTTCCACTTGCATGCACTAGTGGAGACCGTAACCTTTCCAAAGAACAACTAATATGAAACTAATCTGCTGGCAGATTGAACACTCAACTATTAAATCTTGAAACAGGCAGCCACAAAGCTGCACTGATTCAGCTGAGGTAACTATTTACCAATTCACACTTTTTGAGCATCTTCTATTGGAAAATAAAGCACGTGTACCAGGAGAGAGGTATTTAGTGCTGCTTCCACCTACTGAAAGATGTTCTTTAAATCTGGTTTCATGGTTGTTTATAAAGGACATTTGGCTGCCATCTGCGAACTTCATTTAATTTCTGCTGTATTTGAACAGAAGCAGATAAAATAGCTTAAATACAATTACCTTCTGTACCACTAATAGAGTTTCTTGCAAATATTTCAACAAATTGTAATTCAGCACATCCTGAACTTAGATTTCTACAGATTGTCCTTCTGCAGGAACAATCTATATTGCTTATTTCTTATGCGAAAATTACCGACTGATATAAAACTACTGTATTTAAGATTAGTACTCTGATGACTAAATGAAAAAATAATTTTTCCCTTAAATTTCTATCTTCCATAAATATAATCATATTCTCAGTATTTTAACACTAGGACAGAGCAACTTTTTAAAGGGTATGTATGTGTTCTTATACACATGGTCTAAAACCGGGGCAGCAAATTTAGGCAGTACCTGAAGTGGATGGAATAGTGGGAAGCCAGTTAGTTTGGGAAACTCTGTAGAGGAAATTCACAACAGCCCAGAGAAACACAGGGCATTAAGAACTGAGGTGAAAGACAAAATTCTAAATGGATTGTGAAAAGAATTTGGCCACCCTCTGAAGAAATAAGAGAAATAATAGTTAATGGAAATAAGATCATGAACTTGCCACCAGTGGCCATATCCAAGGATCTTTAAGTCTTTCTTTGGGCTCTGGTAGTTACTACAGGGCTCTTCATTTAAAGGGGGAAAAAAAAAGAAAATTAACTATGTGCTAAAGTTGGCCAGTCACAGAACTGGGACTGTGTATGATTTAAGACTCTATGATTTTAATCTAGGAAAATAATTTGAGTGTGATTTTAATCTAAGAACCTACTCAGTAGTTGCCTGAAGTCTGGATTACAAAACACTTTTTCTACCATGAACAATTCAAAGAAACACTGAACTGGCCTGCTGTGCCTACTCACCTTTTTAAATGCTTCAGGCATGCATCTGTCCATAAACCTCTTGCAATTCTCATCGGAATCAGAAAGACCTTTACAGAAAGGAGAGTGCTTTTTAACAGTACTTAAAAAAAATGACTTTTTAAGTAATTTAAAAAACTTTAAGATGACCTCAGGGACCTGGTTGCAAGTTTTTGGGAACACCAACCCAAACCAGCACAAGCAAATGTGCTACTGTTCATTCATAGCTAGCAGGCCTTCAGAGCCACGAAAAGCATGAGTGGAGAGAACCTGCCTTTCAGAAATAAGAATTAGTTTCCCAACACCTTTTACAACTTCTTCAAGCATTATTAGAACCATAAGTAACTTGTAAACTTCAGGGTTTACAATTCCTACATTACTGATACTTCACAGCCTCCCTCCAAAACCAAATGAAAGCACAGCCTTTTAACACAGCTTGGAAACAAAGAAGCAAACCAGAACCACTTAACAACTTCTATTCTTCAAGAGATTACAACACTCCTTTAGTCTGCCTTTCAGGCGTGACTGAAAAACTATCTTGTACTCTCATTATGCACCAGTTGTTGGGTGTGGTGCCTCCTTAACACCCTTAACCCCAGCCAAAGTACTGAATACAGAAGAGTCAAATTCAGACCTAATGCGACTTCACCAGGGAAAAACAACCACTTATAAAAGCATGGTACAGCAGGGATTGAGACGTCAGCTTGTTTTTATGAATGGAAAATAACCAGCACAAGGAAAAAAAAAAAAAAAGAGTCAGTAATTTAGCCCTGAAAAGATGTAATTCCCAGAATCATTAGAACATAAAGAAACATGTGCGCCACTTTTTGAAAAAAAAACTTGAGTAAACAAATTACTTTAGAGAGAAAGAAAAGAGATCAACGTTGTTTTTACAGCATTGGGTAGAAGAGTTCACTGTTAACCACTGTCCAGAGACGTAGCTGTGGAGCAGGGTGCAAGTATACTGGAGCAAGATTAAAGTGAAAGACACAACTGCCCAACATTCTGTGTGACACCCTCTGAACAGACAATCTGTGTATTTGTGAAAGGGAACTTACCCAGTCTTGCCAGGTAGGTGGATGCAATTAGGCACTTGCCTAGAGACTCCTCCCGCTTGTAGGGTATGGACCAGTGATCTGTCAAAACTCTGCTCTCCAGTTCATACAAGTTGGTTGTTGGAAACTCAATCCCTTCACCAGAGCAATTCCCATTTTCATCATTTTTCTGTAGGTGAAAAAAAATGTTCAAGTGGCACAGTTTCCCAGACACATTAAAGGGTTTAGAAAAGGCAGCTGTGCTTGTAACAAGCATGTCAGATTCTCAACCCTGAGGCTGCTTGTGTTTTTCAGAATAGAATTTAATATTTCAATCTGAGTTGAAGGGATTACATACCTGGATGTATTTCGTGTAGGTGATAACTATTATGTTTACATAACTAATTGCTAACTAATTGTCTATTTAAGAGGCAAATCTGGTTCCAGAGCATATCAGATCCTAGAGCCACGTGATAAGTACTTCCAGTCCCTGTGAGAATGTAGAGTACAAATTTTGATCTCCATAGATCTGCGTATTAATCCTCTGTTCAACAACTCCTGTAGAATATGGGAGTAGTTTACTCCAAGGGAAGTCCATTTCACCCCACCACATACGAAATGCAGGATACTGTTTCAGTACATCAGGATTTTTTTTTTTTTTTACTAACTAGTAATCTAAAGAAAAATCGACATCAAATACAGTTGTCCTTCTCCTGAAGTCATAATGACTGCAGCTAAGCTTTACAGGTTTCCTGCTAATGCCACTAAAGAGCAGCTATTTCTGTGTACAGGACACAGAATTACCCCCTGCTCTCCACTGAGTGCCATATGAGGTAACTGCCTCAGCAGCGCCAAAGAAAGAGTAGACAAGTTATTCATTTATTTTCTTTTGTTTATTTTTTAACCTCCCATAGATGCCAGCTACCCAAAGTGTCAAAGAGTTCACATGGACTACCTTTCCCTGCCTCCACAACAGCAGGCAAAGCCAGCAGGAGAAAGGACAGAATGTCTGGATCAGGCCTGGCAGCAAGCAGGAGCCACTGTTGGAGACAGTGGAAAACAAGAGCAGTGATGGTAACAAGATCCCACTGAGAAAGAAGCCAGGGACATGGAGGGAAGGCAGGAAATATATTTGAAAGCAAAAAACAGACAGTGTTAGGAAAGTGAATGGAAAAACGAGAAAGGAATAACCAAAAGAAAAACTGAACTCTGGAGGAGATGGCACACAAAGAGGGGACTCAATGTATGCACACAAATGTGCTTCCAGCTCTCTCACAGTGTTTGCTATTTGTAGGATTAGACCTGTTTTAAAAAAAGTAAATGTGTCACTCACTTTCATAATGGTTCAAAAATATTAAGCCAAGGGAACAGCAATTGTACAGAGCTTAACCTTTAAAGTTCATGGACAGCATGCGGGCTGGACTCACTAATGTGTTCTGAGAGCAGCAGTGCAATTTATAGGAATGGAACACAAAACAGTGCTTAGCAAAAACCACACATCAGTGTTTGGGAAATAAAGTGCCACCTTTCTCCAACCCCCTACTAAACATTTAGTTCTCAGTTTGTCTTCATGGGAAGTTATATTTTAGCAGACCTGAATATCAGCTTCTGAAACTGACATCACCTGATCCAGCACTGAGCATGGAAGCTGAATGCAATTCCCATCTAGAAAATCATGTCCTGTTTAAATACTTCAGGTTTTGGAGAAGAGATGTTTGAAGGTCTAAATGAAAAGACGCTGGAATTATTTAGAAGCATTTTTTAGGAATTAAACTGTTAATTATAAAGCTTCTGAAAAGAACATCCATGCAGAACACAAAACCATTTCCTACAGAAAACAATGTGCTGAAATAAAGAAAGTGCTCACAGTAACAGAACGGGAATGAATTTTCAGTATAATAAAGGCAGACTGAGTGTAATAGAAACACCCAATCGCTGGGTGTTCAATGATTACAGTTCAGCCTCGAATTGCAGCCAAGGAAAGCAACATTTAGACAAATGTTACAGATACAGAGCTACAGTTGCTTCATTCCCTGGAGGAAAGCATCCACATCAAATAAAAGCAGGGATTGCAATTGGTATTTTAAGAGGGGCAGAATAGCAATGCAGACCTTCAGCTGTAGCTGAAAAATTCCACTTGTTCTGCTTTCCCATCCACATCCAAGCAATGCTGCTCTTTAGTTACCTCTTTCCACACAAGTGATTGCTGGGTTCCATGATACAGAAATTCATATAGAAAATGAAATAATACACGTTCTTCACTGTTCATTCAGCTTCCACGGTCATAAATTATGCTTAGAACACATCTGGACTACTGCTAGACTGAGTCTACTAACAATGCAGTGAAAAGATGACTTTCCACAAAAAAATGAGTGTGGTATTTGTAATATTGCCCTAGTAATAATGGGAGCTATTTGCATTGAAGGAACACGCTCTTGGCACATTCCAGGAATTAAGAAGTAATGAGGTTTCTTGCTTGACAGTACTCTGCTACTAAAACCATGTGCAGAAAGTATCAAGTTCATTTATTAATTTTAGAACACATCACATCCACATAACTTCACAGCTACTGTGAAACCTGTGACAGTCTCAAATACACACCCAAGCAGTTTAAAACCCAAATTCCCCTTCAAACCATTAATAAATTTAACACTCTGCATTCCTGGAAGATTACAGCTAGTACAGACTGAGACGTGTTTCTTGCAACAAACCTACTACAAGAAACATTCTCTTTAAAGACTTACTGCTTCTCTTTCATAATTAGTGTCCCTCTGCACATGAAAAACCCCAAATTGTTCACCACCCAATTTGTAAATCAATTTGGGCACTGCTCTTTAAAGTGTGGGATTTATTACCAGCAGCTGCTGCAGCAAGGTGAAACGTCAGCTCAGTTCTTGCATAATCTTATGTTGGCTGGAGATCTGCACACAGATCTCACACTCCAACACAGCCCAAAGAACTCACTTGCTCTGCTGACACTCACAAGTGCAACACGGCCCTGAACATGTATCCACAATTAATGCTCTGTAACTGAGGAGCTCGGGAACTGCCACTGCAAACTCTACTGCCAAAGGTCCATGGAGGAAATAAAAGATTTTAAAGAAAAATTGTGCTATGTGTGAAAGTAAATAGGATATAAGGCCATGCCAGCCTCCCAAAAGGTGGTTTTCTGAATCTTGTTTTTGGGGAATTACATGGGGTTTGTTTGCTCATTTATAATATATAAATTGTTTATAAATAAAGATATTAAAAAAGCTATCTCCCTGCCCTCAGTTAGATAATTTCAGAATGATTTCTGCCAGTTGATGATGACTTGTATCAGGACCTTTGCAATTCTGGCTGAACAGACTTAACACTGGACTGGCCCCCAACATGATAAGGATTTATAGGGATGTTCTTCTATAGAATAGTAAAAAGGGAAAAAAAAGCCCCAACCCTATTCCTGGTAACTAATGGGTCATCCAAAGATAAACTGTCTAAAAGGCTGTAAGAATCACTCTTTTCTGCAGCAGGAATTCACAGAGCACATCACAAATCTGTGACTATTTCTTCAGCTGAAATACTGGGACCAAAAAACTTTTGCTGACAAACCTTTAATATAGTTTTCCATGCCTTCTGATATATCTCTTATTGCACAAAAGCCCTGAAAATCCCCTCATTCTAACAGTCTTGACTCTTCTGGCTTATTTTCAAGGTGTGAAAATGCAGTTATGGCTAAACATACACACAGGCTCCCAGAAAAAATATCTTTGCAGGAACAGGCTCAAGCACTGATTCAAGATTCCCTCTCTGGGAACCTGGCACCTCCCAGAGTTGCCTGCAAGGTTGAATAAACAAAAATTGTTTAACATCTGATCAATAAAGTATTGCTTAAATCTGTAATATAAATTCTTCTTTTGAAGAGTAACACAGAACAAAGATCAGCACAAAAAGTGAAATATGAATTAACTTTAATTGCCAAAAGGTCGCAGTTTAAAGCTTCAAAATGCATTCATGCAGTATTCAGCTAATTAACTCATCAAAAACTGCTTAACTAAAGCCACTGACACTTCCCATACCAGTCACTTTACATAAAATAACAAGGAGTTTAAGACTTGTTTTAATTCTAATTGGCAGCCTTAGTAATGAAATTACAGTCAAATTATGATTTAAATTTGTTAATTTGATTTTGATAGGAGGCTATGAACAGAATCTATTATCATCACAGCTAAGTCATATTGTGTGCTCTTGAATCTAGTATAAATTAGGAAACAGACCCTCAAGTCACGTTTCTTTCAACAAGCAACAGGATCAGACTTTCTAAGACACCAGCAGACCAAGCAGTTACCTTCCACCTCATGCCTCTCTGCTAAGTGACTTTCACAAAATAACCATCATTTTATAGCCAAGAAAACAGATTTTTGATGTTTCATTGCATTGTTAAAAAAAACCCCAAAAACAACAATCACAGAACCTTGTTACTATGTACCTACAAACAGGACAAAGTTTAACTGCTTTGAGAAGCAGTAACGAAAAAAAAATTGCATAAAGCCAGAACTAGGAGACAAAAATTTTAGATCCACCTTTCAGTTTTTAATCACAGACATAGTCAACATAAAGAAATCAATTTTCCAATGTTCCAGCTTCCCCAGCTGCCAAGTGTCAGCAGGGATGCTCCTCTCTGCCACAGCACTGATGCACCATGCACAAGTGTTTGCAGAGCACTGCCATGCTCAGGTGGAGGCAAAGGGAGAGAAAGACATCAAATGCCCATAAAAATAGAGTGTTTCTCTGCTCTGATGTACTGTGCCCATCAATTTGTGGGAGAAGTTATGAATCCTGAAGTCATGACCTGACAGTCCCTCATCTGCCAGTCTATTGATTAAAGCAGCTTTTACTTTCACGCCTGGATGTCAAACCGTTTTTTCTTTTAATTAACTACTAAAAGGGGGATATTCTGTTACCTAGAACTGAAATAGAGGGGTAAGGATTCAAAGCCTTTCAAACAACTCAAACAAACCACCTTGCACTTACACATGAACACAAAGAACAAGGTATTGACTGTTTAAGAAAATTGTCACATTTTCATACCTATAACCTACTTGCTTTTTATAAACTGGTAATCCAGAAGGTTAAAAAACTTTCAACTCTTATTAAATGGCAGATGTGGGAACAAAATTGGAGAGTATTTCCTATCTGCCTGTTCCTGCACTCAGATCAAACCCATTGGACCCATATTGCTAAGAGCAAGCTTGGTATCTTCTTGTGAATGTCAGTAAGACTCAAAAAATGGTGTAATGTATGGAATTTCCACATTATGTTTCTTACCTGGCAATAAGAAAACCCACTTTGAGTTCTTGAATGTTTTAGTGACAAACAGGCATTTACTTGCAAAGTATTGTCACAGTTTTTAACTGTTTCAAGTCCTAAAGAGATACAGCATCTCACCCTTGAATTTTCATCCAGAGAAACATCTGGATACAAAAATTTTAAATGCAGCAACAGATAGGAATGGCTTTTGTTATTTATGTTCTGCTAAGAGAACATAAGCTTGTTGGTGAGATACACAGGGGTTTGGTTTTGTTTGTTTTTCACAGAAATGAAGCTCTTCAAATTTTTAATATGAACTTCTTCACACAAACAAATGTAGTCTTGTCATAGGAAAAAAATGCCAGCAGTTTGTCATGCTAATATAAAAGAATGATACCAGTCTACTACTAAAGGAAAATAAATCCTCCTTTACAGACTCCACCTAAATGAAGTTGATCTGGACTCTCATCCTATCATAGAGATGCCCTAAGAAAAACCCAATTTATTTAGTGAACTTTCTCACAGGAAGTTTTAGACACTGACCTTAAGTGAGAGTTGCACAAGGACACTGTCAAGGATGTATGTTTAGACTAAACCCTTAGTAGCTGTAAAGGATTATAACAAACTATAACCACAAAACCCCTATGGCTCCACCTTTCCTCTGCTCCCCATCCCTCACAACCAAGAACTGTGTTAAGACTGGGAACAAGAACACAACGTGAATTCGAAAAATAAAAATAAATTCAGCAAAGCTGGAAATTAACTCAGAGCTCCTGAAAACATGGGCTGTACTCTTTCCCTGATTTCCAGGGTGATGGTGTGATGTTACCAGGCAATACTCCCTGATGTACTTGCCTACTTGTTCAGAGATAAACATAGTCCTGAGCGTCACAGCAAAACAAAACAACCGAGGCTCTGTAAAAAACAGCACCTGAATTAAAACCACCATTTAACTTCAAAAATACAAGGAGCCTCTCTGCCCTTTTATACTGCTATTACCACAGTAGTCAGTGAAATCTGAGGCAGAGACTCACTACAACCACTTTTGGCAATGTATTTTGAAGTCTGATAAGTAGTAGGTGAGGGAGAAGTCATGGAAAGCACTATTAGGAATGCCATTCATAAGGAACCATGGAAAACACTTATCTTCCATGTGTTTTCACTATTGTCTGTGGATATATTTAAAAACTTACTCCATTAGTGTAACACAAACAGCCACACTTGGAGCTGACACCATTATTCCTCACAACCCTTGAGTTTTCATAAGCACAAAACCTCATGCTTGCTCCCAAATAACTCAGAATAACTTGGTGTGATATCAGATAAACACTGTGCTTTAAAACAATAAAACAATTAATCACAAAGGCTTAACAGTTCAATACTTAAAATTAAGTCAATGCTTGTATCTCTCTTTGCCAGAACACCAGGAATTAATAGAGAAGTGATGTAAAAACCACTATTATAGAGTATTTATTGTAACATTTTAGTGACCAAAGGTCAGGCTCTGGAAAGGAAAATTAATTCAATAATACTGCTAAACACTCATCTGTACTTCTGTTCTACAGATGTATACTGATGAGACAGAAACCAGAACTGACAAAGCAGCTGATTTCAACAGTATATAATTCCAAAATTGTGACTAACTAATACGGAAAAATCTTTAAATGCCTCTCAAGATCTCTCTGCTGAGCATCAGAAAAGCCAGAACTGTTGTAAAGTAGTGAGCAGGAGGATCAAGTGGGAACACTGGCTTTTAAAATTAATTTTAAATTTGGCTCCTGAAACATATATACCAAAGGCTATTCCTACAGCAGCACAAATACGTATTTTTTTCAAAATAAAAGCTTACAAAAGAAACAGGCACTTCCTCTTTGCCCTCCTCATACAAAGAGCTACTGTTCCTTAATCCAAAAGCAATCCAAATGATTTGCTGGAATTAACTTCTAACACTGGCTAATTTGTTTTTATTCTCATTCTTCCTCAGTATTTCACTTCCTTATTAAACAGCTGCCACAGAATAGCACTGTAAACTGGGAAGATGACCAGAAAATGCTTCCAGAGGACATTATAGCAGAGAGGCTTCCTGCCCAGCTGAGAATTTGGCTGTACAGAGCTGTCTCCCACCTTCACTGACCCTGCAGGCATCACCTTCACCAATGAACCAGTAATTACAGAGTGCTCCTCTCAATCCAGCAATTACTCTAACGATCACATTACATGATAATGACTTTGTGAGTTATTCAAAACCAAGCTTACATTTAAAATTAACTGGCTGCATCTCTCAGTATCGCCCCTATTTCCCTAACTTCACATAGCATCTCTATTAGCCTGTGTTGTACCAAGAATGAAACCCGGAGTGTTTTCTTTCAAATGCTTTCAAGGAAGTTTTAATGGAATCAGAATATAAAAAGAGGTTCCACATCAGGGCCACTCATTTTTGAAAACAGTGATGCTGAAAACCAGGAGTGCTAAAATACTAATTCCACTTGACATTCTGATGGCATCCAGCCAGGGACTCGATGCCAGAATCCACCACAGAGCTTTATTTGATTGCTTAATTGTTTTACAAGGCCAATTCATAGACAAGCCACACTGTAAAACTTGCACATGAGAACGCAAGAAATATTCACTTTTGCAAAGCTCAAGACTACTTACAAGAGAGGAGACTGACTTTAAATGTGCAGAATTGTAGCGTGAAATCCATCTCATTTGCTTGGAGGCTAAATACCTTCTTTGTCTTTGAACAAATACAGCTCCCTCCACTCAAAGATCAAAGAACTTCATAAGCCTAACGTCCATGGTTCTCCTAATAAAGCACACCCCATTATCCTCATTTTACACATTGAAAGCTAAACCAGAGGTTAAGTTACACACCCACCGTGACGCAGCACATCTGTGGCAGAACTGCTTTCAGTCCTGAGCTTTAATAATGAGGAGAGGTAGGGTTTGAACACCACAGTTCTGCAGCATGACTAGTGAGAATGTTCCTGGCACTGGCACTCACTACAGTCGCCAGCCTGTTTTTTTCACAAAATCACTTCTCTTGCAGTCAAACAGCACCACAAAAGCAATCTTGGACAAGTTTTATTATACACCTTACCTAGTAAAATCTGGCATGTGCGAGCTTTTGATCCAGTTCAACTGAAAAAACATAAATCAAAAGAGCACGTGTTGAAGGGGACAGGAATAGCCAGAGGGTAATATAATCTGTTCATCACAATTTAGCCAAAAGGTCACAGTAATGGCTCTCAGAAGCTGTTTTAAAAGCAAATTAAGATTGTTTCAGTGAAGGTTACACAAACTATTGGTATATGTTTAATATTTTTACCAGTCGCTCCCCACAATTTCAAATTCTCTGATCACAGTCCCCACATTTGTTTAGCCTGCTCTTCTCCATCCCATTCCTCTAAAATGTGAGTTTTAAAGCCAGCAATTGTGGTGCTTCTGGCAATTCACGGACACACTGACAGACGTTGTCATCGCACTCGTTTATAGGCTTGCCTTAAATTATAAAGGATTTAGCAGCAGTTCATAAAACAGCTTATCTGTCAGTCAGATGAAGAGAAGAGCATAGCATCCCTCAGCACAGAATCGCACCGTGACAATCTGCATGTTGCCTAAGGTATAAACACAGAAATCCCACATTCTTGCCAAACTGCAAGATTTACTTCTGTCAACAGATATAAACACAGAAGTTATGTCAAACACACCAAGTCTGTGTGTTTGACAAAGTTACCTCTTGGAAAAGCAGGTGACCTCAGTCTATCAATGTGGTTTGGTGCTATGAAGGGCAAAACTTCTAATCAGCTGTAAGCCTCAAGCTGAACCTCCTGCATTTTCAGGAAGACTGCACAAATGAACTGAAGCCCCCTTTTTATTTCCAAGTTTGTCTGGCCTTTTCCTTTTAATAAGTTAAGTGCGGTCATGCTACCAGCGTCAATGCCAAAGGCACACCACAGCTATTAACCTAAAACTGAAGCAATTGGGAAACACTGGCCTGCTGGAAGTGAAGTTTTAACCTCATAAAATTGAAGTTTATGCACATCTTCATCTCAAGCCTCGCACAGAAAGATAGCACAGGGAATATGTTGGGCCAGCTCTCAGCAGCTATCTTGCTTCTGGGCCAGTTACTCTGAATTCAAGCTCCTTTAACATTTCCAGACAGCCCTGAAGACCAGCAGTCTGGACCACTGAAAGAGGATTCACACTGATTTTTACAATCTTATCTAAAGAAAACATGTTTTAACTAGTATGATATGTATCTGGTTGCTGTGCTCTTTTCAAAGAAAACCACTAGACAAGCCTTTCTTTGATCCACATGAATGCTGAACAGATTCTAACATTATGTAATAGAGACCAAATAAGCATATGCAAACATAATGGATTCATTACTGATTAGAGAAAATGTAAAGTGTTTAATCATTCATAGACCTATTCTTATATGCATGCCAGTGTGCTCAGCCAAAAAAAGCATGTAAATTCAAAGTACAGAGCTGTTATACACGTCTTGAAGAATGACTGAAGCATTCTCGTTATTTTTAATTTATAACATCTAATCCTAACTTTTGTTCATGAAGTGTTAGACTTGAACATTTTACTTGGGGGAAGATTTCTAGGAATTCTACTCCTGTGATTTATCTCCTGTTGATGATATATAAAATCCAAAAATCTAACATTCCACTTCCTCCCCACTGAATAAAAGTTAAAACTGGTATTATGAAGAGAAGAAGGAATACACACTTAAAGAGCTGTTAGAAAGAGAGATGATACTGAGAGGAAGAAAACCAGAAATAACATCTGAATTAGCACAAGACAGCATAGGGTACAATATGTTTCACCATAATGTGTATGACTACAATGAATAATATAGCTGCTTCTGCAATGGCTTTCTGTACACTTTCATATGCCATAAGCCTCTGCTGAATGGAAAACTACTGATTAACCTGATTAATTACTGATTAACCGCTTAAAGAATAGCTGTAGCTTATTAAATGTAATGCTAGATTACAGCTGACGAATAAAAAAACTCAAGGACTGATCATATATCACTTTCCCCCTTTCATAAAATGTATGCCAAAAGCTGTTAAGCTGTCCTGCAGTGTTAGACAAATATGCACAGGCAACAACCCCAATCTCAGGACTTTTATAGATATAACTCTTTTATTACAAAAATACTGTTTTGCATATATGTTGACAGATGCTCATATGCAAATGGATCCAATTACTAAATTGAGGCATATATAAAGTTTCACGTAGCAAGACACCTCAATCCTTCTGAAACGCCTGCTCTGCGCAGGGATTTACCTACATTGAAATGTTTTGACTCCCCTCCTGTGGATTGAAAAGAACACGAGTCAGAGCAAACAAGAATGTGAGTGGCAAAGGAAGCTATTACAAAGTGTAAGCAAATTTGATCAGAAATACAGGATGAAATAATGGGAGGTGGGAGAATCCTCTGAGAGTTGTCAAAGTGCCACTTGTAATGGGAACAAGAGCAGGGGAAAAAGCGCTTCTCTGAAGTTTACACTGACAGCTTCTCTTGAAATGTCACACTGACAAGCCAGACTGTCCCAACTATAACTACATCCAATCTAAATGCCAGTAAGAACTCTCATGTGCTCTCAATCCTCTGCAGGAAAGGTTAGAAACCAGTTCCCTGGCGCTTCAGTCAGGGAAGCTGAACAGCGGCTCCGCTTCTGCGCGGCGCACGTGCCATCCCACGGATCGCCTTACTCCACAAGCACACACCAGCAGCTCAGAGGAGCTCAGGATCTAACCCAGTTAACTCAGCGAGCAGGATCACCTATCTTCATTCCACAGGACTGGACGTCAATACGCTGAGGCTACGGATACAGATGATCCGTGCAAGTGTAGTTACGCACCTGATACGCCCATGGATTCTTCATAAATGTATTTATAGACACATACACGTGTGCACTTAAAGGCAGCACCTCCCTGGCACAGAAAACCCTCGGGATACTCTTCACTGGAGCCTGGGAGGGTACATGAGGTTCCCTGGTTTTGTTCATGAGCTTAAGCACCTGCTCTTGACCACTTCTTGAGACAGAGACTGTGCAAGGTGGCCCTTTGGTATCACACAGGGCGGCTTTCTGCTGAGTCCCACAGTCTGGACACTACTAATTAGCTCTTTTCTTATGGGCACTTTACGTGAAGTTTTGGGAAAAAGACCAGGAGGAGGACAAGGCTTTATAGGAAAGCACTAAAAGACTGTTCCAGACAGCAAGGAGAGCATCATGAGTGTATCTGCTGGCTGAAGGGTTCAGAGCTCTGGAAGAGGATGGAAGAGAGTGAAAGGCGAGAACGTGGGATAGGCTGACCTTCTCCAGCACTTCTACCTACTTCAGTTTTAGTTTTGATCACAGCCTTAAGTTATGAGTTAAAGCCCCGTTTCAAAAAACATTTGACCTCACTGCGTTCCTATTTCAGAACTTACGCTCAGCTTATCCAAATAAAACTGTACGTGAAGTCATACCCACACTGCGCTTTCCTTCACATTGTGCAAACAGTCAAAAAAAAATAGCCCTTAGTCACCGGAATTATGCAAGAAGGCACAAGAGGGGGAGCGAAAAGCAGAGCCCTACGGTAGCCACACATTCCTGGAATGCCAAGGAAAACTCCGGGTGCGCTTCACCTTGCGGGGATCGTAGGGAACGGGCTCGGGAGCGCGCCGGGCGGGCGGCAGGCTGGGAACGGAGGCGATAAGGAGCCCCGGGAGTGACGGGGGGGTCCCTGGGCACGTCCCGCCGGCCCCACGCCCGGGCCGACCCCAGCCCGCCGGGCCCCGGCAGCGGGGAGGCTGAGGGTGGCTCCCACCGCCGGGAGCCGCCCCGGGACCGCCCGTCCGCAGCTCACCTCGGTCTCCACCACTTCGTGGTAGGCGGGCGGCGGGTCAAAGCCGCCCC
>VXAC01001028.1:882606-895862 GCA_013399225.1 Rhipidura dahli
CGCGTCACGTGACGGAGGGAGGTGGTGGGGGGATGAATGGAGAGGCGTGGGAAGGGGGCGTGGCCGAGACGGCACGTGATGGGGGGCGGTGTTGTCGGGGGAACGGGGACCCGGACCGGGATGGGAACGGGAACGGAGATGGGAACGGCACGGGAACCTGGCCGGGGATGGGAACGGGGCCGGGGATGGGGATGGGGATGGGTATCGGGTTCAGGACCTGGGATGGGGACTGGGACTGGGGATGTGGACCAGGACCAGGACTGGGACTGGGGATGGGGACCGGGTTCGGGACCGGGGATGGGGATGGACATCGGGACCGGGGATGGGGATGGAGACATGGACGAGGATGTGGACCAGGACCGGGACTGGGACTGGGGATGGGGACCGGCACCGCTGTCGGCATTGGTACCGGGACCGGCGCCGGGACCTAGCGATGTCTCACGGACTGCCGGCGTTGGGCTGCACGCGATGGGAGGTCGGGGATGGGCAGCCCGGGATAGGCTACCAGGGCCGGCCTCCTGCCGGGGCCATTAGTGCCGCCGTTAATTACGGCTCTGATCCGTGTGCGGGTGCTGTGCGGCACGGCCGGCGCGGCGCTGGCGCGGTCGCAGCGGAGCACGACGGGCCCGGCGGGCGGCAAAGCGCAGCCGGTGGGTGTGGGAGGGCAGGAACGAGCGGCGGGGCTGGCGGGGGCCCTTGGCTGAGGGAACGGGGTCGGTTTTATGGCCAAGCGAACTCCCGGCCTCTGCCGACAGCTCCTGCCCCTGGAGCGGCGGCTGGGAGTGGAGTGGAAGTGCTGGGAGGATGCTCTGGCTCCCGGGAGTTACTGCAATTACATTCTTTAAGCATGCAATATTAGGAGGAAATTCTGCCCTGTGAGGCTGCGGAGCCCTGGCACAGGGTACCGAGAGAAGCTGTGGCTGCCCCTGGATCCCTGGAAGTGTCCGAGGCCAGGTTGGATGGGGCTTGGAGAAACCTGGGATAGTGGAAGTTGTCCCTGCCCGTGGCAGGAGTGGGATCTAGATGATCTCTAAGGCACATTCCAACCCAAACCATTCTGTGTATACAGAATGAAGCAGAGTACAATAGGGAAAAAAAAAATTCTAGCGGAGAGAAAGCTGTATATATTGCTTAAATACACTTGGTGAACTCTTGTACTGCACAGAAGTCGGTAGATCTGGATCTCCTGGCACTTTCCCAGGGAAATTCATTACCTCATTGTAACAATGTATCTTCTGTGTCCCGAGAAGAGGAGGAAGGAGGAAACAGATTAAATATCTGTTAAGATCAGTGCTGGTATTTGTATATAAACATTTTGTTTTGGAGGCTCATGTTTTCAGGCAAACTGTTTTGTGTTAGCAGTGGTTAACACCACTGAAGAACCTGGGGTTAGGAATCCAGAATGCCCTGTCTGATGTCTCAGATACAAATCACATTCAGCATAAGGTAAAGTTTCAATTGTAGGGGACACAAACAATATTGAGGTCTCTAACATGAACTTTCGGAGCTTGGTGTTGGTCTCTGAAAAAGACAAACTGGTGGATCAGTTGGACTGGATTAAGTTTTACATTGCAGTATGGCACAAGTGATCTCATTTTCCTTATTTACTTTCCTGAAAGGTAATCACAGCTCCTTTGTCTTGCTCAATCCTCTCTGATTTTTTTTTTTCTCTAAGCTGACATTTAGTGGAATGGAGATAATGTGCATATGGCTCTGAGCTTCACCTTCTGGATCTTAGGAAGGTCTTTCTTTCAGCCTGATCTTCCGCTATAAAAGAAATTGTTATGGCTCAATCTTGGCAGGCTTCAGAAAACCTCCAGCACTTCAAATGCATTCAGTTAATATGCAGAATATTGACTCACTGCTTACTCATGTGACTAACATTTAAATGGCACTTTCTCATTTTTAAAGGGTATTACAAATGATGGTTTAATCCTCACAGCCAGATGAAGTCAGCTGGCATCATTTTCTCCAACTAATGCAAGAAATGTTATTAGGAAAAAGTAAGAAATTTATTAGATGTCATCATTGCTGGTAGATTTATTTCAAGGAAGTGCTCCTGCAATTTTGTGCTGAGCTAATTAATGAAAACTACCACAAGTGATGGAGGAACTGATTGTAATCCCAAGTGAGTAAGGAAGGAAGAGGATGCCTTGCCATTAAGTTACTTATGCTCTGTAGTCCAGCTGTCCTGAAAGAAGTTTGGAGGCAATTTGAATTTACCAATATGTGAGAACAACACTTGGACTCAGCAGCTCAACGTAACTGACAGTGAGGGGTGCTGGTCCTCTTTTTTTACCTCACCAAATAACAAAAGAAAAAGCATTTTTTACAGACTTCACTGACAGCACCTCTCTTGAGACTGCTTGAAGGACAAAATCACACATCCCAGCTTAGTGAAGGAAGGGGTGCATCCATTTCTAGATGTTATTCAGCCTGGAAGTCCCACTTTGCAAATGTTTTTCATGCATTGCCACATCTAGAAAAGTTGCAGGGAGAAGCAGAGCAAGCTTGCCTGAGAACAACGAAAGCAGTGAGTGATTCTTTCTCTGTGGGGCACCAGGAGCTGCAAGGAGAAAAGGGAAGGAAATAAACTGAAGGGGGAACAAATATCCTCAAGATCTGCCTTTGGATAGCTTGGAATTTGTGCCTGTGTAGTTGCCAGTTAGGTAAGACACACAGTTACAAGTTATTTGACTGCCTTACCATGTGGAAGGTAGTTGCTTTCTACTGACTGCTTCATATTGTGTATCCCGAGGCGTGTGTGACATGAGAAACCCCTGTGTTACAGAAAAGAGGCTTTTTTGAGCAGAAACCACTGTTTTGGTAAATGGTCATGCTGTGACATTGAACCTGGCCTTTTGGTGTGGCCAGGTAGGCTAAAAACAGTGCGATGGAGAATTGCAATGACTTCTGCAGAAATGTTACATTAGGTGTGTCCTTTGTTTTTTTAATGAAGATGCTTTCATGCTTTTCTTCACAAGCTTGTTTTAAAGCCAGCCCTGTGTTTACAGCTCTTTTGCTATTTAAACAGTGAATGCAGTGTTTCTCCTCAAAAAGAAACAACCCTATTGTTCTGGTGGAACATACACTCACAGCCAAACTAAGAAATTACTCTCTGCCTTACTGAACTTGGAGGTTTCCCTTGTTGTTTACAGCTGCTGGGAAATTCCAGCGAAAATCTCATGTACTTGGAAAGCACCAATGCCACCCTGATTTTGTCTCCCTCTTTGTTGTACTGTCCTAGCCATGATTGCAACATAAATACTCAGAGATTTTGATAGAAGGGAATTTAAAGTTCGTTATGTTGCCACCAAATTTTCAATTTCATGTGAATGTTTTCATCAGCATAAAGGAGAATATAAAAATCTCATATTTTGTTAGAAGTGCCATAGGAATATATTACCGAGGGAAGCTTAGCATGAGCTAAAACTTGGTGGTTATAAATAATGACTAAATATGGGAAATCAGGACAAAATTTAACGACAGGATTCTACCATGCCACAGCACATAAGCACAGGAGTTGTATGGTTTCTTTACTATCCAAAAAAAGATTATCTGGGGTATTGCAGAACCAAGCATTTGTATAGTATTGCAAAGAATTAATTTAGGTTTTCTGGAATGACTTTATCTTTCCTTCCTTCCTTCCTTCCTTCCTTGTATTCCTTGTCCCACCCACTCTCTTCCAGCTTCCTGTTTCTAGTTTATTTATATCTTAACGTAATAGGTGGATTTTAAGGAAGTGCCTTGGAAACTATATAGTGCAAATCCCCCTGACTTATTGAAAATGACATTTTTTTATATAGATACTGATGCATTGTGTTTGGTTGCCCTTAGTAGAGGGGTTCAAAGTGTTTGTGTAGAGAAGAACTACGTAACCCCCCTCCAAGGTACAGTTGCAGTGGAGGAATAACAAAGTGGATGCTTTTGACTCCTCGGGTAGCTGTGCAGCCTCACACAAAACGAAGATTTTAGCAAACAGGGATCATGTGAGTCTGTTCACAAGCACCAGCTGACAGAGTCCTGCAATAAACTTCTAGACTTTGTCTATGGTAGGAATTTTTGCTGCCTTCACAGCTTTTGTCCATGGAGAAAGGAGATTTGAGTTGGGGCAGCCACCAAGGCTTTGCCTGCTGTCAGCAGTGATTTGCAAAGAGGCAGCTTCCTGTGGTTTCAAGCTGGGACTCGTGCACACTGGTGATCATAATTACAATATTTAGCTTCAACACGGTGCTTTTAAGATGGGTATCTAACAAATCTTTTGGGGGATGGAGGGATACCATATGGAGGGATACCAATACCTCAATGTGTATTAATTTTTGCAATGGCTACAAACCATCATGGGGCTGAAGGGGAAGGAAGGTGAACAGATCTCGTGGTGTTGCTGTGCCTCCTCCAGCAAGTCTGTCCCCATTGTTATTGCAGCCTCCAAAGGGAGCAGGAGCTGAACTGTTACCATTTTTCTGCAGCAGAAACTGGGTACCCGCTGGCCTCCTGAATACAAAAATGAAGTTTCATACTGTTTCTCTTGAATGGAAGCAGCATGACGTGAGCGTGGAAAGAGTGGAACAGTGTGTTAAGGGAAACAGGACTGAAAGGAGAGAACAGCTGACTCCAGGGGCTGTGCAGATCTGCCCTCTCTGCTTCACTGTGTGGGTTTGTTTTCAACTCCGACCATCTCGTGGGTCTCACAGCACATCTCCACAGCTCTGGGCTGGAAAATGGAACAACTGCAAAGAGGTTGTTCCTTCTTCCTGAAACAAGCTTCACAGGCTGTGGGAAATGAAAGCTAAAGCTGAACTTTAAAACAAGCTGAAAGCACTCAGCTGCAGAAGTGCAGAGTGAAGCCATTCAGTAGAGTCAGATTTGGAACAGAGCCCTGAAAAAAACCTGCAGTTATGACTAATCAATTTTTAATGTGTGTGGTTGTAGGTAAAATCACTTCTTTAAAAGATCATTTCTCTCCCTGTATTGGATACAGTTCTCTACCATCGTTTTAGATAAATGATGTGTTGACATGTGAGTTCGGTTACAGATGGGCTGCAAGGACAGAAGTATTTCTGATGCTGGAGAGGCTCTGGCTGAGCTGCTGGCGAAGGGGAGGAACGATACAAACAGGATATTCAGTGTCAAGCTGCAGCAGCACCCCGAGGGACCCACCCAGGGGCAGGCACTTGAATGCTCACTCCCTCCTGCAGCCAAGTTAGCTGAGGAAACCTGATGTAATAGTTGACTGTAGAGCCCCGTTTGTGCAGGGCCGGGCTCAGGCAGTGACATTTTAGAAGTGAAACAGTCTGAAATGGAGGCTTCTTGTTGCACTAAACAAGTCTGTGAGGCACCACACAGTTTTACAGGGTAGCTTTTGGGGGCTTTTATTTTGTCCTTGAGTTGTCCCAGCCGTGCTTTCTGGTCCCCTTGCAGGGACCCTTCAGTGCTGTGTCACGGAGCCACTGATGTGAACACACTGCTGTAGGGAGACCTGTGACACCACAAATGTCCTGGCTGTTGTGATACCGGCCCAACACTTGGAGAATTTGCAGTCTTGTAACCAGCAGAGTTGTGAATAGGAGCATGAGCTGACTCCAAACACACTTTGTGCTGGGGAACAGCATGGGGACTGCTCAAGCTGGTAGAAAACAGCACAGCAAATCCAACTCTGATGGGAAATACTCGACTTAGAGGCTCCCTCAGTCTGGCTGAGGGTGTGGTGACAGAGCCTGTAGTGACAGGCAGGGCTCTGAGGGTGAAGGCTGCTCTCTGTGGGGTGTGTGTGTATCTGATATCCAGGAACAAAAGCAGTTGGCATTTCCCCGGTGTACACTGGAACGTGGTGCAATGTGATAGAACAACAGGGAGCTCCTTGCTGGCTTCTTGCCCTCTGCAGATTCCTTCTGAATTGGGTGCTGACCTTTAAAGCAAGACCTGCTTCTTCAGTTTCTCATTGTCTGCATTCTGCACTGAGGCTTGAGAAACAAGTCTGTGAAGCTGCAGGATTTTTTTTTTTTAAGCTCCAATTAGTGAAACACAGAATAGGTTGGAAGGAGTCTGAGGGAGAGAATAACCAAATGGAATCCTTTTTACAGATCTGGTGCCTTTTTTATTTTACTTCACTCCACGGCAACATGGACCTGTATGGTACTGGGCTAAAATCAGCACCATAAAAAAATGGTTAACATTAAAGACTGGTCCCTAACCTTCTGCTGTTAAAGGGCACCTCTGCCTCTCGATCAAAGCACCGCCTTGTTTGCCCTCTGTGATTTGGAAACCCAAAGTTCTGCTCCTGCTGCCGGGGTTTTGTACTAGAACACTGCAGCTGCTTGGCACCAGCAGGGCTTTGGAGGTGAGAGAGGTGAAAACCATTATCCTGACTAAAAATCTGGAGGTGTTTAGGCAGAGGGGCTCTGATGGAAGAACCTCTTCCCCCTTTTGACTGTTTTTAAAATAACCATTGCTTCGGCTGCGTTTCCACAGGATTTCTCCATTTCTCATTCGGGCAGGTTCTGACATTTCATGCAGATTATGAAGGGCTGACCGAAGGGCAGCTGAAACTGGGACTGAGCTCTGGGTGGGAGGCAGCAGCTGGCCCGTGCCAGCGAGAGGCCTCGGACCTGCAGGTGGGACTGCGGGAGGGCTGCAAGCGTGTGGATATTTTTGGTTCCAACACGAGGCTTCATCTTTCAGAAGCACGAAGAGGTTCTTCGAGGCTGTGAGAGCCTAAAGCCTTGGATTTCTCCAGCCTCACCTTCCTGCTGGCACGCACAGCCGTGTTGTCCCATTTAGCAGGCGTTTGATCTGTCGGTGACTAATTCCCAGGCTCGCTATCTGCAGCAGCAAGGTGCTTCGGGGCCGAGTCACACCCATGTATCAGCTCTGTTACTGTACCCTGTTATCAGCTACTCTTTTCACTCCCGGGGTGCTCCCGGCCTTTGATCTGTTCCCGAACTGCAGCAACAGCTTTCCTTGTTTTTCAACGCTTCATTAGTTGTGCAGGGCCATCAGCCCTCCCCAGATGCTGCAATCTCTGCTGCCTGTGTGCTGCTCTCACTACTGCACCCAGGCTTTTCCTTGAAAGCATGAAATGAAACTCTTACTCCCCTCAGCTCTCAAATGATCATGGTGGAAATCAGTTTGCTTCAAGATGGCAATTTCCATCAGAGGCTACATGGTGGTATAATGATATAGTTAATTATTCCTTTGCTTCTCCCTGCTGCATTTAGCTGCTGCTTTTAAAAACCTATGGATTAGAGGATGTTTGCTTCATCCTTAAAGCACCTGGTGCTGTGTCCTCTGACCAGTCTGTAAATCCTAATATTGCTGAGCAGTCCTGAATCCTGTCTTCCAGCAGAAGTCCCCCACTGCTGGCCAGGCTGGATCTTGTTTAATTTGAGGCTGATTCTGTCAGAGCTAGAGACCCCAGTGGAAAGAAAGGTGCTCTGTGTGCTGAAGGACTGAAAGAGCTTTTTGTGCTTTACAGTTGCTTTTTTTTTTAGAGTGGCAGAGACACACAATAATTTAAATTGTATTAGATTAAAATCACCTAAATTTGTACTAATGCTGGGAGAAACCAGTAACAGCACCTGAGCTGGTTCTGCTGGAGATGGTGCTTATCAGATAACCTAGCAAAACCTCGCTGGATTTGGGGCAGAAACTCCAGCATAACAAGCACATTCCCCAAAGAGCCTTCAGAGCAGCCAGTTCCTGCTGCTGTGGTGCAGATCAGTGATCCAACTCGGTTTGTCCCTGCACTCAGGGGTGGGCCTTGGCTGCGCTGTGGGGTGGAGGACTGACAGACAGACAGACACAGACAGACAGAAGTGTTTGCTGCACGAGGTCATGCACAGGGAAGGCTGTGGCTCTGTGTGTGTTTGCTCATGGGCTCCAGCCAAGAGGCACAGCCCTGATCTGCAGCACGTCCCAAAGGCTGGGAGTCCTGACCATGGTGTGCTGGTCCTGATGTGATTTAATAACGAGGAATTGCTCTCCTTCCACTGGCCAGGTTGGGCTTGTTTTGTTTCTGCCTTGAAACCTCTCCTCTCCCCCACACTGTGATCTGTGCCAAACTGTTTGGCAAGTTAGAAGCTTTGCCTGCTGCGTGGGCAGGAGAAGGGCCACAGCGTGGTGCAGAAAATGTGCGAGATGTGGTGCAGGCTTGCGGGGAGGATGAGGTGAGGACCTGAGGTGTCGTTTGTGTGCTCAGCTCATGACTTGCCCAGCCTGTTTCACAGACTTTTAACCGCTGATCCTTGACTGTGTTTCAGGCCTGGCCTACAGTCACTAATTGTCAGTGTCCTGGGGCTCCTCCCAGGTTTTATGTGTCCCTGTTTGTGTGATGGATGTGGGAAGAAAGGACTCGCTGGAGAAAGGTGGCAGTGTTTTCGCTGCTGCCATTGTCATTGTCGGGGCTGCTATTAAAGCTGCTTATTGAAGTTTGCCCGCCTGTGAAATGTGTAGGTGAGCTATTTATAAACGTGCAAAGAGAGCCTACATCTCTGGCGTGTGCTCTGATTTAAGACTAATCCCCACCAGGAGGGGAGAATCTGTCCAGTGCTACAAAGGAGGCTAGTGGCAAATGATCCACCACTTGTGAGCCTCAGCGTTGCCTTTAGGATGGGCTGCATTTCTGGGGGCAGATGTAGAAATGGAGAAGCAGCATGCTGTTTCCCCACTAGCTCCGTCTGTTCCAGCGTGATCTCCCATCTTCAGGGCAGAGAGAAGCAGTTTTCCTGCTGCACAGCCCCCTCTCCTGTTCTCTGCTCCTTCTACACAGCAAATGCACTCAGCTGCATCCAACCTCAGCCTTCACTTGCTTCTGCTTCTCCTTTCTGGAGCAGATTCAGCCTGGTGTGCAGGAGGGAATGGTCCTTTTCCTGGAGCAGTCCAGTCACAGGCACACAGGAGTTAGTGTCTGTACTTCTCAAAAATTCTTCTGGAAGTAGATACAGCCATTTGCTTCCATTATTCCTCTCCTGCAAGCTGCAAATGACCTCGTCTTTTAAAGCAGGCAGAAGAGCAAGATTAATATAGCAGGATTATTGGTGCATCTGATTGTGTTTCACCTTTCCACACAAAGACTTGTTGATTACTAATAACAGAGAAGCTTCCCGGCCTGGCCTCAGTGGGAACACAATTCTTCTTTCTGGCTCCTAGGTTTTGTTTGTAGTGTTGTCTTTTCTTGCCTTCATAAGCTTGTTTGGAAACATCTTGCACTCAGCTTAAGGATGCTGATTAATATTATTTCCAGAAAAAAAGTTGCCTTCATACCTCCTATGAAATTTGCCTTTTAACATCAACCTGAGGTAAAACTCCAGGTAAAACCGGGAGTTGGAATTTGATGATCCTTGTGGGTCCCTTCCAACTCAGAATAGTCTGTCATTCTCTGATTTTATGAGGTTGAGGGAAATTACCTACCTTGGGGTCCTGCACCTCAATATCCAAAAGGCTCAGGTAGGATTACACAGACGTGGAAGCACCCCAAATGGATAGCAGGAACCTAATTGCTGTGAGAAGGCTGATGTGCTGTGGTTATAGCGAGGACATGAGACTCTGCTTGAGGGCTCCCGGCCTGCTGGCTGGATCTGCAGGACACACTGCCCTCCCTTGGCCGTGACGGGCTCTGGATCTGGGCTGAGGAACCTGCCTTTCCTGAGCATCCCGGTGGCCAAAGGAAGATTGCTGGAACGTGGTGTGTGCTGTGATTTATAAACTGGGTCAGAGGTGCAGACTTTGTAGGTGATTCCAACATTCCCTCCAGGAGTTCATGACAAGATTTATGTGAAGCTTCAGTGCTGTGTGAAATCAACTGTGAGAAAAATGGCTTAGGAGTGATTTTATCGTTGTGTGCAAGACAGTGATGTAAAAAACCACAGAAATCTGCCAGACTGATTCTTGAGCATGCAATGGAAGACTTTCATCTGGTTTTGCTTGTAAATGAGAGTTGTACGTAAATGTTGGAAGATCATAATTATGACATAAAATTTTCGGAGGATTTGTACTTCCAGATGTGATGGAGATGTGGGAGCGATCTGGGAACAGAGACTCGTTAGAAAGAGACATCTCTGACTTTACCCCTTGTGGTAAAGAGCCTGTCCCTGGTGCTGTGATCCAGGCTGAGCTCTGCACTGGTCCATACAGGTATTCTAGCAAGTGCAGGGTGTCATGGTACCACATTTTTCCCACATTTCTCCTTCATGTTATTCTTCTTCCTGCCCTTCCCACTCCTGTGTGGGTGATGTTGTCCTGCCAGTGTTTGACACTGTGCTCAACCTTTCTCATGGCCTGAAGAACCTCATTAACATTCTCTATTTCTTTTTTAGATTGCAGAAATTTCGTGTTACAGCAAGATGGAGGTGGGGGCAGGGGAGGAAAATTTAGCTGTTTTGCAGTGTGATTGTTCTTTTGTTTTGTCCTTTATCAAAGTAATTACTGTCAGCAAGAAAACACTGTGAGTTGGAAGCACGTGTACTCACGGCGCGTACCCTTGGGGGAGCAGGAGCTGGAAAACAGCAGTGCTTGGGTCAGAGTGTCTCAGAACAGCCACTGTCCTGAGGCTGCACAGATTGATGGGTATCTCTGTATTCACATGGAGTCACAGAGCTAGTTCTAAAAAAAACCCCCAGAAAACCACCAACCAATAAAACCCTGTTATCCCAAATATCTCATCTCTCTTACCTGCCTTGCTCAAGGGGTCATGTCCCCTCACTGTGCACCTCCAGGTGGGCTGCAAATCCCCCTGTGTGCCTGTAGCTCCATGTCCCCACCATCCCTGCAGCTGGGAAGCCCCAGGGATTATGCCCACAACATGTCAGACTCTAGGCAAAGCCAAAATCTAAACACTCACCCAGGCAGTGGGAGGGCTGGGTTTTTGGTGTTGCTGGGGAGTTTGTACACATCTCCCAGAGACTGCCTGAATACATGAGCTGCTGGAGGAGGCTTGGGCAGGCTGAGGGAGGGCTCAGGGAACTCTCCCTTGGAAGCAGAGGGGAAGAGCAGGGCAGAGTTACACACGTGGGAAAGCTTTGTGTGCTCCTACAGGGGGAGCAGGCTCGCTCTCTGTTTGCTTTTGCAAAGATCCTGATGTTTCCCTTTAGGAACCTGGAACTGTCCTGGGGTGCAGGATACCTGCTCAGCACTCTGCCAGGCTGGTACTCTTTCTTATGCCTTTTTAAAGAAGAAAAATCAATTCTGATCCACAGCACCCCACAGCAGAGAATGCCTGTCCTTGAAGAGCATTCTAATGTAAAGAAGCCTGACTGCACACGTGTTCAGAGGAAGGAGTGTTCAAATGATGTCTCAGATTCCTTGCCTGTGGCAATTTATTCTCCAAAAAATATATTCTTTGTGCCTAGTTCTTACAGATGGACCTGAAGTTTCTAATTTTGCTTTCTGGCAATCTTGGGGGTCAAGTAGGTGCAGAGAGACACTGGGTTAACATGGAACTGGTTACCTGACCCACTCTTGTTGTCCTGTTAAAACACAGAATTAGGTGTGAAAACCTCTGTGGGCTAAGAGGGCTCATCTGGCACTTGCCCCCATGATGCTGGGGGGCATAAGGCAGGCACAGCCCCAGAGCACTGGGGTTTCTCTGTCCTGCTCAGACTGGCAACACCCTTGGCATGTGGGTTTGGTGAGCAGGAGGTGTACTCCATGCCCCTTTCTGGAGTTTGCCCTTTTCTCTAGCAGCCCACAGGTTTTCTCAAGTCAGGACCTACACTTCTTGGCCTGTGGACCACCAGAAACCTGATTATGGTGGGAGGAGTTGAAGTTTCAGGAAGGGAAAAGTGCCATGAAAAAATTTTGGCACAGGTTTGCCATCATGGGAAGAAATGCCTTCTGTCTCACTAGACCTCCGCACCTCTGCTCCTACATCCCTGCTTTTTGGGCAATGTGTGTGTGGCCTCCATGTTCTGTGTGGTTTTTGACATCTTCTTTGGGAGTCTGCCATGCAGGGAATGCTGACCTGTACTGGTGGTGATTTCCTGACTCCCATTCTGGTGAGGAACTGTGTGAAAGTGGGAAGTTCCTGCCTCCATATCCAGCCTTGGTGCTTCTTCCCGAGGCTTTGCTCATGATCAGCTGCTCCGTGCTGGAACTGTCTGGCTGTGCCAGCGTGAGGGAAAGGCACTCTCCAAGCCTGGGATCATTCCAAATCTCCACTTGGTATCTCTCTAGTGATTTACAGTTTCTGAGGTCGGGCCCTTGAACCGGCATTTTCTTTAAAACTATAAAGAAAAGGGAAAGCTGGAAAAACATTAAAAGGATTCCCTCCCCCGCCGGTGCAACCAGCTGGGATTTGAAGGCAGCCTGGGCTTGCTGCTGATAGAGGACACTGTAGCAGCCTCCCTGCTGAGGGACGGGCTTGTGCAGCTCAGGCTGCCGGTGCCAGCCTCGACAAGCCCCCAGGTAGCCTCGGGGAAGTCCGGACGATTTGATTTGCAGTTCTCACGCCTCATCTTGACCAAACCCATACCCTGACCTTACAGCTGTGGGCAAGATCGAAACGACTAAGCAACAGTTGCTTATTCACTTCCATTCGTCACTCCCGTAGCTGGGAGATAAGGGAAGGTGCATTCCCCTGGCGGGAGCGCTGCTATCGCCGCTGCCGGAGCTGCTGCCACCAGAGGACACTCTTGGATAGCCGACGGATCCTTCCCAGCGCGGCGGGGCTCGTTCCCTCTCCGGTTAGTCTCAGCTCCATCGCCCCGCGCTCCCAGTCCAGCCTCCGGCTCTCCGCCGCCCTCCGTCTGCTGAGCGCGCTGTCCACGGCGCTCCTCGCCCTGGCGCCGGCTCCTCTGGAGCTGTTCCCCGCAGCCCCGACTCTCCACATCCCTCGGGCGGTTTTATCACCCAAGGTCACCGTGTTGGGGGATCTGGAGCTTTGCTCTGTCTCCGTCCCCAGGGGCAGGTAGCCAAGGCACCGCTTTGCTGGGAGCGTGTCAAGGACCCGCTCGGAGCTGCAGCGCTTGGCACGCTCGGGACCGAGAGACAAAACCCAGACACAACCTGCCCTCAAATTTGGAAGCACTTGGAGTACAGATTTGGGTACGGTCCTGCGTAGGAGATTAAGTTCAGTCCGGGTACAGAACACTCCAGTTCTCCATGTTAAAAAAAAAAAAAAAAAGTCCTGTAATTCTATTCCCTGTAAGAAGTGTGAAGTGTAAGGTTCATTGCTTTTGAAGTTAGTGCCTTGATGGTTTGTGCAACAAGACTGGCATGTCCTTACTTGCTTGACATAAATAACAAAAAAAAAAAAAAAAAAA